>JAGDQP010020247.1:0-33594 GCA_022664845.1 Lepisma saccharinum | reverse complement strand
AGACAGCGAATTGCAAGCTTTGTTGGATGAGGATGACGCTCAGACGCAACAACAACTCGCGGATCAATTAAATGTGACACGAGAAGCAGTTTCCATACGTTTAAAGCCATGGGCAAGATTCAGAAGGTAGGAAAATGGGTTCCACATGCATTGACTGAACGACAGCAGGAAAACCGAAAAACCACTTGTGAAATTCTGCTCGCCAGGTACAAAATGAAATAATTTCTCCATCGAATTGTAACTGGTGACGAAAAGTGGATATATTTCGAGAATCCTAAGCGTAAAAAATCATGGGTAACTCCAGGAGAACTGGCGACATCGACTGCAAGACCAAATCGCTATGAACAGAAGACAATGCTTTGTGTTTGGTGGGATCAGAAGGAAGTGATCTATTATGAGCTGCTGAAACCTGGCGAAACCGTTAATACCCAACGTTACCGACAACAAATGATCGATTTGCATCAATCTTTGTGTGAAAAACGACCAGAATATGACCAAAGACAACATAAAGTGATTGTGCTTGACGATAATGCACCCTCCTACACAGCAAAACCGGTCAAGGAAACGATTGCGACGTTTGGCTGGGAAATCCTTCCGCATGCGGCTTACTCACCAGACTTGGCGCCTTTCGATTTTCATTTATTTGCATCCATGGGACACGCACTTGCTGACCGACGTTTCACATCTTACGAAAATGGCTTGATGACTGGTTTGCAGCACAAGAGGCACAGTTTTTTTTGGTGTGGCATCCACACATTGCCGGAGCGATGGCAGAAATGTATCGCTAGCGATGGCCAATACTTCGAATAAAATAGTTCTTAGCATTGTCATCTAGTCATTGTGTCATTTTTGTACATAAATTCCGGTTTCATATTTACGCACCTGGTACAAACATGTCGAGTCTGAAAATCAAATGTGGCACTATTTTGCTTAGGAAACCTCGCAAAAAACTTAAATAAAAGACTTTAATAGTAAGAAAATATATATACATTATTAATAATAATATAAACAAAGAAACGCTTTATTTTCATTTTGGATTTAATGGATAAACTCTTTTATTATTAGAATTGCATTGTTTCATTTTTACAGTTAGAATCTTTATTTTTAATCTGTATTCAAAATAAACATTACAGTTATTTATTCATTACAAAAATAAAGAAGTATGTATATCATAATGTGAACCTATCACATTTGAAAACATAAGACATACCATGACAATGAAATACTTTTTTGAACTACAGGAGCGCATAAAATCACAAATAAAACTACTACGATATAAACATTGCAATTATTATTGGAACACATTTGTCTTAATGCTAAAGATTAACATAAAATTGCTTGTACTCAACGTTTCTCATTACAGAAAATGGTCCTGAACATAATGAAAGAAAGTCCTGGTGCTTTTCCTTTAAAATTCTTAGTGATGTAGGGTTGCATTGTTGAAGCCCTCTTGAAGCTAAATCCTGAATATCAAAGCGTTTTGGAGAGATTTGCTTATAATCTTCTTGCAAATGACTTGTTTTGAAATAGATTACATTCGGTGAACTTCTGACACATTTAAGTTCACGGATGTCCTGCCATGTGACTTTTGTCTCATCATACGTCTTTTTAATGCTGAAAAGACACATTTCTTCAGCTATGGCTCTGAAATCCAAAGTCTTCCGTTTCTAGTGTGTGAACAATGTAGGCATTTTTGCGTCGTGCTAAGTGTAAGATTGGTACTAGTTTGGCAGGAATGAACACTTCCCCAGTTCGTTTTATTGCTTGCTCAATAGCACTATGTGCAGAGAGAGTCAACCTCGTTCTGTCCATGGTGTGGTTAAAAAAATCGTAGCACAATCTCAGATAAATTTGAAGTTCTTAAAAATCATATGCAATAATGCAGCAATCACTATTCTGTTCTTATTTTGACCAATGGAACTGTCGGAGTAGAGGTGCCGACAGTTGATCAAGGACAGTGTAGATGTGTACTCAAAATTGAAAAAAAAAAAAACAATAAAGCTCTTTTTCTGTATACGAGAACAATAATTTTTAGTCTTCAAGCGCTACGATTGATACATTCCTTTATGTTACCGCAGCTGTGCTCTGATATACAGGTACACTGAAACCAAATTAATAGTGTTTCTTCTTGCCGACAAAGAGAAAATACATCTTTTTTGGGATACCAGAACGATTGTTTCTAGACTCAAGTGTTACGACCAGGGCTATAGTCGAGGGTATACGGAGATATACGCCGTATACCCTCTGATTAACCTTACACATCAGCGTATACCTTCTGTAAAGATGCGCATATTATCAACTTTCGTTTCGTTTATTTATGTAATTTGGCAATGACTCTGGTGAAAGTCATTGCAATCAAATATTTTGGGTTCCACGTGACCGGGAACAAATTGTTGAGAACAGGAAGATGGTAGAAATATATGATGCTATGGCTTTTTCTTCACTAATATAATTATTTTGAAGAAATGTGTTCGCTTAATTTGAGCAGAGCTTTTGTTAGCTAGGTTGGTTTCTTGTGTAGGTCTTAAGTAATATGAGATTTGACCTATGTTTTCAAATGCAATGTAGCAGTTTAACTCTACTTGAGATTTCGATATATGGAGTAAATCCTATCATCAGGTTTACTTACCGGCTAAGCAAGTAAGTCTTAACATAAAATTATACCTGATTGTCAATTGATATAGATGCTTCATAATTGTTCAAAAGTTTCGACAATCTTCTTGTTTCTCCTTCCCTCAATGCAACAAATTATGCATATAATTTTATTGTTATTATCTCACTGGAATACGAGAATCAAAGCATTTCTCATTTTTCTTTCTGTTTATGTAGAAATTAAATTATTTCCATCCCTATATTTGATGGAAACATCAATCAAAAGTTAATTGAAACATAGTCTCCGCTTAAACTATCAACTTAGTGTCGGGAACATATGTAAAGGGGAATCCCCCGAAATTCAGATCTTTTTGTATGAAATTAGTACCATTTTTGGCAATATTATATTCATTTTACTTAAATTTCACACCCAGACAGACCTCGTCCTCCCCATCGAAGGCGCTGGACCTCCCGAAAGGAATTTCTGGATACGTGCCTGCTTAGCGTATACCTTCTGAAAAATTTGAGACTACAGCACTGGCTACGACTGATGTATGTATACCTTTATGTTACCGCCGCTATGCTATGAGATACATCTATGCTGAAACCTAATTAAAATTTTCTCTGTCTGACAAAGAGACGTAGCTTCAGGTTCGTCGTTAAGTCAGGCGGAACATTGCTCAAATCAGAGATACGTCAGAACAACTTCTATGTTTTTGCGTTTTCAATTGCGTCGCTTCGTCAGGTATTGCAGAGAACACATATATATACTTACATACCAATAACTCAATTTCCGTAAAAAACAAACAAACAAAAAAGATACGTCGTTATGTCAGCCAACCGAATCTCAAATCATATCAGGATACTGTATAACCTTTACCTTTTGATATAATCATAAACTTACTTGAAACCAGTAAATAGCCAATAGCTGAACGATCCCATTGTATCCCCACTTCTTCTCTATAGTCTATAGCAGAATTTCTCGACCTTTTTTCATCCTCCGACCCCCTTTCACCATGCTTTCTAGCCGGCGACCCACAATTATTTTATTTTGTTTAATATTTGCTTTTCATTTCAAAACATAACAGTTTATTTCCTGTATTTATAATAAATATCCTATTTATATTATCCAAAACTATTCAGCAAATAACATTATCTTTAGTAATTATTAAAAACGACAAACAATATAAAATACTTTCTTTGAAATTGATTAGTTTAAACCTACAAAATCCTAGTCAAATTATTTTTTTCCCTTTTCCCCGCGACCCCCTTGCACATATCACGCGACCCCCAGGTTGAGAAACCCGAGTCTCTTGTATTTATCTTAAAGCGAAAATCTGGCCCAACATAGATTTTCTCTTCTAAATCTATACTGGTGATCTCCAATTATTTCATCTACGTATACACTTAGGCATGTAAGCATTGTATTACTCAATACTTTGTAACATGCATAGGAGTAACGATATTTCCCGGTAGACAACACACATATTAAAACAAAAATTGTATATACATTTTACCTGCTGAAAATCTTGCTTTCAAGTACGCAAATAACTACCTTTCAGAAGATTTCATTCGGGGGGGATCGTGGGATGGGGGGGGGGGGACTCATGAAAATTATAAATAATGTATATCGACTCCACTGTACTAAAATATAAATAACTAGCTGTATAATTTTGTTTAACAATATTCCATACTTCCTTAGTTATAACATGAACAATGTTTATAGAATGTCCTACTGTATACGAATTTCAGTATACGTATGAGTAATACAAGTGTTGAGACTAATTATTTGGGTTAGCGGTTGGAAACCTCCGGGGGGTCAAACACCCCTGCCCCGGACCTTATACACTGGCGCCTTCATTGAAGGTAAGCAAGCAGTAATTTGTTTGGATTTACCAAACGGGTCATACTTAATATTAAGTTGTTCTGTTGGAATATAACTCTCTCTTTGGGAAACCACTCGTTCACAGTGTAATGTGTCCCAGCAACTCTGCTGTCCCATAAGCAGAGGAAAATGCTATATATTTTGTAAATTCTCCTCTTAATCCAGTTAGACCGTAAATGATTTTCAAATCAACACAATTTTTATTATCAGAGCTTTAATTTGAAGTAAAAAAAAAGGTTTCGATACTCTCCAAGGATTTCAAAACAATACTCGTGAATTGGTCATGTTTCCGTTTTCTGGATCGCGCTTCAAGAACAGATCGTCTTCCAGACAGCAAAGAGGATATTACAAATGGTTCAGGATTTGAAATTTTGAAGATTTGGTCCCACAATTTTTAAAAGTTGCCCTGTTTAGCTTGAAAAGCTTTACTATATGTGCAAATTGAAAAAAAAAGTTCCCGTACGGCGTACCTGTGGGTACCAGCTCAATTTAACCAATAATAATAATAAATGATGTTATTTTCGTGTTATTAACACCATATAGACCAATACAACACGTGTCAAAAGTACAGGGTGCCCGAGAAGTCCCTAACCATTTCTGGGAAGGAAGGAGCACTTAGATTCAAATGAAGTTTTTATAATATCAAAGAAGACACTGTAAGTCAAACAAATCACAGCAGCTTGACATGACCGTCCTCCATATCCAAGCAGAGTTGTTATCTCTCCGCAGTGAACCTGAACACACGCTGCAACATTGCTGGGGTAATTGTTCGCACCGATGCCGAAATGCCTTCACGCAGGTGCGCCAAATCCCTAATCTTCACATTGAACACCTGGCTCTCGATGTTACCCCAGACAAAGAAGTTCAAAGGGTTACATCAGGTGAGTGTGCAGCTCAGAACTGTGTTGAGCCGCGTCCTGGGAACGTCTCGTTGAGGTAATCACGCACAATGTGCGCAAAGTGCGGTGAGGAGCCGTCTTGTTGAAACACCGAATCCAGAATGTTGTCGGCAAACAATTGAGTTGCAGGAATTGCTGAAGCATGTC
Source organism: Lepisma saccharinum (assembly GCA_022664845.1). Classification (NCBI taxonomy): domain Eukaryota; kingdom Metazoa; phylum Arthropoda; class Insecta; order Zygentoma; family Lepismatidae; genus Lepisma; species Lepisma saccharinum. The sequence goes on along the minus strand of JAGDQP010020247.1, from coordinate 28,071 downwards.
CAGGTACGATGTTGCTTGATCGTTGCTTCAGAAAAAAGAATGGACCGTAAATGCGCTGTTGGGTACTGCCTAACAACACGTTTACCTTGGGAGTGTTACGTCCCTATTCCATGGCGATGTTTGGTTGTTCTTCAGCACATTTCCTGGTGTAGCGATTTACGAGGGCCACAGCTGTGACAGGTAACCTCATCACTGAACAGGACGTGTGCCAACAAATTTTCATTCAACAAAAGATGGCAGCGTTACCTCCGTATATATGTCTAATATATTTCTATCGTTGCACGAAATTTCAACACTGCTCCTCAGTGACCGAAGTGGGTTAGAAAAGGTAAGGGCACGCTTGGAGAAGTGGGCTAGAAGAGGAAGGCCTGATTTACATGCAAGCTTCCGTTGCGTGCGATTTGGGTAAGTAGCAAATTGAAGAACGTGTTTTATTACGTAGTATGTAGAAACGCAATACAATACGTGTTACAATTGGCTACTCACCCAAATCGTACGCAAAGCAAGCAACGCAAGCGTGTATGTAAATCAGCCCTTAGGGCACAAGTTCGCTGCACCTAGTGGTGGCGATTGCCTATTGAAAGTAAAGGCATTGAGCTTCCTTTCGATGAGCAATAAAAAGGAACGCCAAATCCAAAATGAAAAGGGTAAGGGCACGGCGTTCCCTCCCCCCCTCCCCCATACACACACACTTCGAGCACTGCTGGTCCTACAAATTCAAACCCAGAGAGTTCTTTCTAGCTTTAAGGGAAGAAAGTTCGTAACCAATTCAAGAGTTCAATCAATGGCGATTTTTTATTTTCGTTTTTCTTCATTGCTGAAATCGCTCGATTGTTGTTGACAATATCAAAACCTGTATAAATGAAGCTCATTCAACAATGAACAAAACGATAATAAAAAATCGGCATTGATCATCTTGAATTGGTTATGAACTTTCTTCCCTGAAAGTTTGAACTCTCTAGACTTGAATTTGTAGGAGCAGCATTGAAATTAAGTGCAACAAATAAAAATACATTAAACATATACGGAAGTAGTGCTGTCTGCCACCTTTTGTTGGAGATCGTTGCTTTACGTTAACTTTAATCAATCTAATTAGCCTATCTCGAGTTCGATGATGATACAGTGAGGAACTAGTACTTCAATAGTAGTTTAATTCGATGATGATACAGTGAGGAACTAGTACTTCAATAGTAGTTTAATAAGAAGGACGTAGCTGGCAGCTATTGTATGTTTATGTTCACTGTTTTATTAAATTCAATATGGCGTTAATGTTGGTGTATGGGTTGGATTTGCTGTCATTAACAAAGTATTTTTCTTTGTTATGTTAAGAATTGATGCTTATAAGCGATGATTATACATGTGCTAACGTTTAGGTAAGTAGTAGGCATCAATAGATTCAAAGGTGAAATGATGAATGACGTTTGAAACAATGAACAGTGATGATCAGCATAGGGCCTACTATGAATTGTTTATACCAGTTGGCAGCTGTGTACTGTACTTGTGTTTGTGTAGCCCATCTATACCAAGTTAATTACTTCCTTGTTGACGTGTTTCCAGTGCCAATACTTTAACTCCATAATGAGCCCTCCTTATTGTGTATTTGTTCCATTGTCGTTCCTTATGGTATGGTGCTAAATTTTGGCTTCCAAATGCAGTATAAAGACAGTCAGAAGTCTTATGATCATGTTCACAGCGTTAAGTCAAAGTGAGGTTTTCTCAGTAGCAAATGTCCTTATCGGATAAGCTTTACTTTATGGTCATAAGCTTCCGCCAGTTATCTAGTAATATTTACGCTCTATACCACTCATTCCTGCAAGTCCTTAGGCATTACTATAATAGTGGTGGACCAATTTTAAAATCACTAAAACCAAACCAAAATCACTTAAAACACACACGTTACGTGTTCATGGGAGGCGAGCGGTTTTCTTGCACTTTCGTAGATTATCTTAAATTGGTGACCATACGAACGTGGAGGTTAGGTGCGGTCATGTATCTTTACAAAATATATTTTTATGTTCATATTTATTATTAATAATTCCTTCTTTGCCTTTGTCGTAAATTATCTTAAATTACTGATCACATGAACGTGGAGGTTAGGTGCGGTCATGTATTTTTACAAAATATATTCTGACACACATTCACACTTACCTTCAGCACACAGGCGTGTTAACTCTCCCAATTGCCATTAGAAAGTCGTGTACAATTGTTTCGGGGCCTTTTACTTTCCTTACATAAATACTCTGCTAAATAACCTTAAAAATTCATTTTCCCCCGTCATTTCTATACGATTCAATAAAACTAACGCAATAAATGTTATAACCATAACAAAGACGCTCCATTTCAACACTGCCTTACCGCCTTCCACATGACAACAACTGTAACTCTACGCAAAATAGTTCCTTCCGCCACATCATGCAGTGCGTCCTAAAACATCTTAAAAACAAACTACAACAATATTATTATTCACTTATAATGTTACCCATATTACTATTTTCCTCCCTATTACTCACAATTATCTCAATTCATCCTGTAAATTTCTAAAAATTGGTACGTCACTACTATAGTTAACCCAGTCCTTATCGCACACATTTCGGTAGGGTTTGGGCTCTTTGAGTATTTTATATAAGTAGAAGAACACTTGGAAAAGTACCTAGCATAATTACGCGTCCCAAACGAATTTTTTTTACAAAATTCAAGGGGTCAATCTGTGGGGTTCTAGGGTACGCGCTGTTCCCATTTCTGCATACAGCTCAGTCTTCAAGCAGAAATCGAAGAGAGACTTCAACTGAGACGTTAAGTGAAAACCCGAACATGATATATATCAAGTTGTTATCGAGATATGCCTGAATAACTATTGGGACCCTACGAAAAATGAACTTGTGGGGTTTCGTAACGAAAGGGAAAGGAATCCAAAACCTACTTACAAATCTCAATATAATAAACCATAGCAAATGGTGTTTTCAGCGGGTACCTATGTGGGGTTCTGGGATATCCACAATATCGGCGATCGAAGTTCGTCCGATTCATTTATAAGCAAAATGCACGGAACCATACAACGTTACATGAAGTGAAAAATCGAAGTAGATAAGTTAAACATTTACCGAGATATGGCGCGGGAAATAATTTGACCCCATGGTAGCAAGGTGTGGGTTACGGCAATAAGATGATGAATTACTCCAAAAACTAACCATGGGAGTCATGAAGTAGTTTTAAACTATCATTCACAGTGAATTCTACAGTAACCTGTGGGATACCAAGGGTTACGCGCTGTTCTCATTTCTGCATACAGCTCGAGAAATACCGAGAAACTTGCGCGTCCTCGCTCCCGCGAGGTAAAAATAGAGTTCTTTCTCGCAGCTGCGAGCGCGACAAACGACTTCACTCTCGCATTTGTAAGAGCGAGGATAACCCATTTGTCGTCTCGCCTTACCGTGCGTGAAACACTAGTAAAGTTTTTTTCAAGTTGGGCGTGTGCATTCAAGAATTTAGGGGATGACACCATTCATTGGTGGTGTGGAAGAACCCCTGGTGAAAACCCAAACGCAAAAGGTTATTTGATTCATTGAGATAGGCCTAAATAACTATTGTAATCCCAAGAAAGAAGAACTTGCGTGGTTTCGGTACAAAACAGGAAAGAATCCAGAAATTACTTAAGAGAAAACCCTGTTAAAATTCATTAATGTACTGCTCAAGGTGGTTCCAAGGAGCAGACACGTGGGGTTGTGAGACACTGTGGATGAATATCGAGTTTTGAGTTTCATCAAATGGGTTTATAAATAAATATATAACATCGTACTAGGTTACATTAAATATAATTTGAAATAACTAAAGTAAATGGTTAATTGGGTATAGATATCCCAAACAGTAACGTATTTATATTGTCTACTCAATCATAAAGATTTTGTTTAAATATCCCTTATTTTAAGAACTAGGAATAGCTAACACCTAAATTGTTGGTAGTACAATATGCATCTAAATTCAAGATTATCGTAGAAATTACAAGGATTTGAAAATAAGTTGTAAAAAGGAAGTTAAACTCCAGATATTTAACAGACTAATTAAAGTGTATTCGTATTGTACATTTGTTTAAGCCTTTGCCACTTTTTCTTTAAAAAAAAATCCTCCCGGAAAATTTTTCAATTGTACGTTATCCATTTTATCTCGTTTGAACTTTTTTATAATAATTTTCTAAACTCTTTATTGAATTTCTCGAAAATATTACTAAAACAAGGAATTGGTTTGCTTACGTTTTTTTTTTTTTTAAGTCTACAGCATCTATTATTTATTTGGAACAGAGTACTAGCTGCTTTGATGAAAATCTTACCCATCCCTTGTACTCCAGGAAGTAACGACGTTGATTTTGAAGTGGCAGTGAATAGATCGGCGTTTTCGAAACCCACGGCTGACCAGAGATTCCCTCATTTTCAGCAGACGAATGCCGGGATGGAAAATAAGGCCCTGGCCGCTACTTTCCCTTATCCTATATCTCATTCCGGTCCAACCCAAAGATGCCGGAATGAATAAATTCAATTTAAAGATTTTAATTTAGCGGAAATTTCAGTCCGTATGCCAAATTTCTCCGTTATGTAATAATCAACATCACTGCAGATAATGTCACGTAATCGATATCAAGTGTATTCTTAGGATTCCTTGTAACAGTCCGCATCACTTTCCTAAATATCTGCATGCATCTATCATTCTTTTACTCTCATTGTGTCATCATGGATTCATTATGATCTATTTTTGATATGCAAATAAAGAGAAGCATCTGGTTCTATTATTTTGCTCAACGTACCGAGAACAAGTCCTTGTATTTATTTACACCCTTTCCCGTTTTCTTTGAAAAGCGGCAGAAGGTCGAGAAACAGAGAGAGGTCTTAAACAACTGTTTTCAGGTAAATTCACAATACATTGTGGCCAGAAAGTGCTAAAGGTTTATTTTCATTTCTGGACTACTCTACCACACACAGTGCCTTTGTAAGAGAACAATTGAGGAAGCGTACGGCCCAAAGTCTAGCCGACATGTCGGGATCAGTAGTATTCTATGAGCGCCGCGCTGACGGCAACTAGACCATTAGTGAAATATTAGCAAATCTCAGAAAGTCATGTTTGGAATATTAGCAACACGAAAATACCAGCAACGGAATTAACGGACAGGACGCTTGGAGAAGAATGGAAAAATCGTGAAACGAATCAGGAGGAGAGAATTTAAAAAGTTTGGAAAGAAGAATATAGGTCATCGGTACACTGAGAAGCAGGAGTGTCAACAAGGATTCAGTCGAAGTTTCGTTTTCATAGCAAACACGCCGGGAGTGCGACGTTACATTTTTTTCAAAAGAATTTCCGTGTGCTTTACGGGTCACTACATTGTTTTTCTTTGAAGACGCTTCGAACGAAATGAGAGGCTACGGTTTCAGTTGTGCACTCGAAGTTCAGTTACCATTTTCGCTTAAATTAATTCTCCGATTTCGTTTCTCGCCGTGCAACGCCATGTGCTGCTGTACGCGTCCGTACAGAGTCTGTGTGTTTCGACACACGCCTTATACGTGTGACTGTATACAAGGGAACTCTTGTGATATTTGTGCTGTTGTTGGAGTTCCGTCACAGAGACAATTTGCATTCATCCACGAGTGGTGCGAGAATCGATCCCAGGATGTCTGAGTGCCGAGGAACTTCCTTCGCTTGTATCAAACGTACAGGTAGGACGTAACCTCTCCTTTATAATTCGTCATCGCAAGGCCAGAGTACGCATCAAGAACAAGTCTTCTAAGATCAGTCACCATCCGTCGGAGGAGGGACATCCCTCCCGGATATAAAGCTGAGCGACAGGAAATTATCATAATTTTCCGACAATATTGACCATCCATTTGTTTTTGCTGAAGGGTGGCGAATGTCACCACCGAACACTTGTAAAGTGCTGCATAGCCAATAATTTGCTTTCGTCCAACTAGTTGGTGATCTTGTAATGTACCATGACTTCAGGTCAGAGACGCTACCGACAACTTTCTATAATGATTGTTTTTTAACTAAACAGATTTTTTTTTCCATAGAAGTTAAAGCCATTTAGAGCAAATTTGAGAGACCTACCACTAAGAACTGTCAGAACCGATAATGTCTGTGTAGCCGTCAGTACATTTTTTTTTTTCAGAGAAACTAATAACTTTAATAATAACAAAATACCTATTTTTGACAACATTGCATGACTTGTGTATCTGTGGTCATGAAACGCAATGAGAGTAATTTCTTATAATTTTTTTTATATCATTTTTTTTGTAATGCCACGAAAGTCACATTGGCGGTTGCGGCCGTACTTATGTGTATTAATTGTATGTTCTACTTGCATTGACAGCATCAATCACCTGTAGTTCTTTCAAATATGTGTGTTAGTTCTTCTTACTCTCCGATATTTTTTTAGTGTTGATGTCGCGATTCACTTTGCATTGTCTGATATCTCGTGCTTGTAAATGAAATACAGAATATGTATGGCCCATTTTCGAAGAATGAATTGTGGTCATGTAGGGAACCTCAAATCCGCCCCAACTGATAGTCTGTAAGGGGCCTTCCTGCATTTTCACTGTACATGGGACGTTATTTCGTCTTGGTCTACAATAGCGCCGAGACTTTCATATTCAGTTGGAGTCCTGCTAGTTTGAGGAGAGATACAGACAACAAGGTTTATTTTTTTTTTAATTTCGCGTGACTAATATGTTGATCGATATGTCAAGATGATGCTTATATGTACCGAATATTCCTGGCCAGCGATATTCGAATCTATCGTAGTTTTAAGAGTGATCACAATATCATATTCATAGTTCTAAGTCTAGTAAAGTCTAGAGTGGTATTTCTAAATGTATGGCTCGTAGTATAGGTGTAAGTTGATCTTTAGGTTTTTATGTTTATTGATGTCTGTCAACGGCTGACAGCTATCAATACCCTATTAGTAAAAAAGAATACTATCTGATAATGATCCATGCATAGTTTAGTGTGCTACTCTATCTATTCAGTCTTTCGTCTTTCATTTTTTTTTTCACTCACAAAAATTTCTCATTTTTAATTCATCAGAACTCTGCACGTCTTCCTTCCCGATTTTTTTTCAATTAAAAGTAATATTTCATAGTGCTCCTTCGATAATAAACAAAAACAAATACTTAACGTTACACATCCAATTAAATAGTATAAAACTGTAAACGCTAGCGTAGAATGGCCCTCAGCGGCGCTTTCTTTTGTACGTGCACAGCAAGAATGTAAATGGTCAAAATTTCTAAGTCCTGGTAGTCCTCCTCTAGCTACAAAGAGCTGTATGTAATCTAAAACGGCTCCGGCCGCATCTCTGTGAAAATCAAAGAGCAAAAGAAAAGGGAGAGTAATTTGTAAGCTATTGTCATTTGCGTGAATTTTGCTGCTCCCAGAAATCAGTTACTTGAATCATTCTGTATATATATATATATATTTTGTTTTACTAGCTTTTTTTGAGATTGTGGTTAATGCTAGGAAGGAGGAGAGACATGCCACTAATGCTATTGTCCATGTGTCAAGTACTTTCCCGTGTTCGAAATGTTTTACCAGCCTAGGGAAATCACCTTCAAAAGGAGTACTGTCATTGTAAGATCAGCCTAAAGATCACTTCCCTAGAGCACGTCTTTCTATTGTTATGTTTTCATTTAATTTCGTTAAGTTTTTCATAAAGTTTATTATTGTTATCCAAAGCACCTATTTCATTTCAATGTAATACACCATCCTAGTTATTTTTTTCTATTTTCATGCCTTGGCGTGAGGGTAATTTTCTATTCCACCACATAGTAAGCTTAGAGTGTTCTTTTGCAGCCTAAGAAAGCAAGAAAGTTTTTAACATTAGAGACATTTCTTAGGAATGGCTTTGCTTGGCTCCCATCATCCGCGCATTTAATTCTATCCCCGGACGTGCCCATTTGGCACTTTTGCAGGACGTTCGTCTGGTGGGGTGGAAGCAGAATGCACTGTATTTGAGCTTCTTCATGGGGAGATGATGCTGGTGGCCAGGCGAAATCGTTCCGGTATCCAATTTAAAGTACATAATTTCTGGCACCGCCGCATGTGTCCAGAACGAAAATCTTTATCGGCTTTCGTACGAACCTCTGAGTTGTCTTCCTTTCCTCGTGAGTTTTTTTTTTTTTATCCTAGGACAGCCTGCTTCCCAACATTCCTATCCTACCTTTCGATCACCTTCCTCTAAACTCTGGAGCCGTCGGGGAAGTGTGATTCGAATTAAAGCCAGATTTATTGAATCCATCGAAATCCATTTATTGCCAGTTGCGAGTGCTTGTCTCACAAGCTCAAGCAGTGGTTACATCTTTTCTATTTTCTCCAAGTTTTAACAAATACAATATAAAACACCTCTTGATGATACCCCAGAACGTCACACATGTATCCTTGAGTATCCTGATAGTTTAATACAATGTGATGAAACACATGATCCGTTTTGGAATGACTCAACGTCTTCTTACCGTACCCCATGCCCTGTTACCATCGGGTTAAATCATGTAGAACGTCATATTTCGGTAAGTGTTTAACTTATCTACTTCAGATTTCCACTTCATGTAACGTTGTATGGTACTGTATATTGTGTCTACAAACGAGTCGATGATATGGTGGATACGCCACAATACCCCCCAAACCCCACATAGGTACCCGTTGAAACAACTGTGAGTAATGTTTATTTTATTATATTGTAAATTTTGTATTTCTTCCCGATTTGTACCCAAACCCCATAAACTTAGTTATCGTGGGGTCGCAATACATATCCAGGCCTATCTCGATAACCACTAGATGTGTCGATTTCCGGTTTTCACTGAACGTCTCAGATGAAGCCTCTCTTTGTTCTCTGCGTGAAAAAAATATTTATATATAGAAATAAGAATATAAAATACCCCGTGGTACCCCAGAACTCCACACAGAATACATTAGAATTCACTGTGAATGATAGTTTAAACTACCTGATTACTCCCACAGTTAGGTTTGGAGTAGCTTATGGTCTTTACCCCATAACTCGTTGTCGTGGGGTCAAATGTTTCCCGCGCCATATCTCGGTAATTGTGTGACTTGTCTACTTCGAATTTTCGCTTAATGAAATGTTGTATGGTACCGTGCATTTTGCTTATAAACGAATCGGACGAACTGCGATTGCCGATATTGTGGGTACCCGAGAATCCCACATAGGTACCCGCTGAAAACACCATGACCAATGGTTTATTTTATTATATTGAGATTTGTAAGTAGTTTTTGGATTCCTTCCTCATTTGTACCGAAACCTCACAAGTTCATTTTTCGTGGGGTCCCAATAGTTATTCAGGCACATCTCGATAACCACTTGATATACCATGGTCGGGTTTTCACTTCACGTCTCAGTTGAAGTTTCTCTTCGATTTCTGCGTGAAAACTTTGAGCTGTATGCAGAAACGAGAACAGCGCGTACCCCAGAACCCCACAGATTGACCCCTTGAATTTTGTAAAAAAAAATTCGTTTGGGACGCGTAATTTTGTTAGTTTTCCAAATTTTCTTCTTCTTATATAAAATATCCAAGAGCCCAAACCCTACCCACATTTCTATAAACTTCGACAGTCAGGAATCCAAAGAAAGACATGTGCCAATATTTTTCGTTAAATACGGGTTGGAGTTGATCAAGATATAACAAATATGGCGGCATTCGGAGATATACTTATGGCATTACTTTGTGTAATGAATGGCTCGTATCGTGCTACTAAAATCAGGGACAATATGTTAAGCGAAGACAGGTTAAAGTAAGATATTTTTCATTATATGTGGCAAGAGTGTAGATTACTGACCCACATCCGAGGGAAGTGACTCTCCAGAATGCATGTTCTTTAGTGTGGCTTTTACAAATGACACCACACTATAGGAACTACACACTCAGTTCCTCGCTAAACAGCCTTGCAAATACAGAATGAACTTAACAGCCTCGCGTTTGGGAAGTCCAAGTTAAAAATGCGTTCTCATACAAGTTTTTCCGCCCAATTGTAATTTATTGCAGGTAAGTTAAGTTGTACCAAATGAATACAAGGAAGTGAAAATTTATACAACTTAAGTCAATCACGATGCTAAGCTGCAATGAGTAACACATGTGTGGCAAATAATTTAGAAAAGGCACCACTTGGAACTATCCAGCTAATAACTAAAAACTAGGACATATCCACTTCGCGAGGTAGGAAATGTGGACTAACCGTGAACGGACTCACGAATTTATTCGTGCACTAAATTTCAAAATCCAGAAATCTTAGCATCAACTCCTTCACACCGACGAGCACATGGTGTAGCCGGAAGTCGAAGAAAGTGATAGTGATGACTGGTGGTGGGGTTTCTTCTTCATTGAAGAAGAGGAAAAGAGCACAAACCAAATCTAATAATAATTGTAGTTGTTAATTATATTGAAATCAAGGGGTTCTCCCTCGGTAATTGATGCTGAACGTAGTACTAACAGCTGAAAGTTTGAAACACAAATGAATCATTAGTATTACATGGTGGATTTAGTATACAATATGGCGACCAAATTAAAAATAAAGGCGTAGTGAACAAACAAATAATTAGAGTAAAAAAAAATGTACAATATACCGTGCAGTTAGTCGACCAAAGGAAATCCTAACCAAATAGGACACCACAATTGGTAACTTACTATTTGTGTTAAGTTTCTTGAAGCGGGTCAGTCATCTACACCCTTCACGAATGACATTTAACACTCACTGTTACTCGGGTATCTGTTCGCCTCCAGCAAAGAAGCAGCTAAGTACTATCAAGTACTTTTTGCTCTTTCAGTCTCATTTCACACTTTGATGGTTCGAAGCTTTATTATGTTTTGCGTTTTAACACTTCCACACTCGTTGGAAATACCGTTTTTCAGTTCTCGTGTAAATTTTACATATTCCGGGAAAGTGAATCCCCTTTTCCTTTATCTGCTATGAACAAATATGTATATTGCAACTACAAGTATGTTCTTTGCGCTCAAGCTAAAATAAGTTAAGGAGATTAGTTCAGCCAACGAGTGAAGTTTCGTTACACTAATTGTTCATTATTTTACGATTTAATGATTCAGTTACGGTGTGGGTCCCGTCTGTATTAGTGTTACAAATCCGCGGCTTCACAATCTACTTGCATATATGAAATGCGAAGCTTAACGCGAGCATCCATTATGCACTACTATGCGTACACCTTTCGCACATCTTGATAAAAGGTGATATCGCACGGGAGAAGATTCATGTACAGACACAGTAATGCCGAGTAGGCGAAAGCGGGTTAGTTATAAACCAGGTTTAGTCTCATTCATTCAACGCTACTGTAGATCGTTCCCCCTTCTTCACGCCTTTTCTGCTTTATTATACGAGTACTATATGAACAGAAATAGGTGACTTCAGCAAATTTTGGCACACTGATTACAAAAATGCATTCCATTTTAACGTATGACGTTTAGTTATGAGGCAATTGTTGAAGCCGTTATTCTGTGAAAACATCAATTTACCGATAATTGTGTATTGAGTGATCGTAATTATGTTTAGTGTTTGAGTATACTAACTGAAAGCTTATGTTTTTCCACGTTAAACTAAAATGATATAAATATTGGAAAGGTTTCCAGTAATATGATATAGAGACATAAGGTATGAGAGAATCTTCGATAGTAGACTTGTACTAAAGGTTTGCTTATGCTTTAAATGTACGTTATACAACGGCCTGAGTCCGTGGAACGTCTATGCACTCGCCTTTCTCGAATGTTCTTTCGTAGGATCATCGCGTGTAGTAGACCAACAGTAATCTCCCAATATGTTTACATCCTAGCGTCCTTTATTATGAATATCAGTACAAAATACAAGTTGATTTTTTTGTGTGTAGTACTTCCGAAACTTTTTTTTTTTTTTTTGCATTTTCTGTATCATGAAAATGTAATAGCAAGTGCCAACAAGATCTTTTCATCTAGTCTGGAGCCTTTTAATTCACTCTTTCCTTTGGTGAGCCCAAATCCTCTTACCAAGTCATTCAACTCCGGAGCAGGATGTAAAACCGTTTATCTAAAAAAAGTTATGGTGTATTTCATAAATACAGCCCGGATGTTTAGGCATAAAAAACTTGTAAATTGTCTTACAAGTATGACCTTATTCGAAATTTCCAGTTGCCTATTTTCATGTTTTTCTTAGTGCCTAAACATCCGGACTCTAGTTACGAAATACATTATAACATACGTAGGTAACTAAACGGTATTGCGCCCAAACATCATGGACCCTTCAACTTGGACTGCGTATTTTTTTTTTTTATTATTATTATTATTTTATTTTTAAGTGACAGACAAATTTCTGTTTCGGGACACATCACTGTTTAAAGATGTTCCACTAATTTCCCATTCCGCATCACTCAAGGTTGTTAGCGGTGTTGCTGCTGGTAGAACTGGTCTTATTACTGAAGGCAGATTCCGGGGATCAATGCTTTATTTCCTCTTGTTACTGTAACCAGAAATTTTAGACACAAAAATGATAGTCATCGTGATGTGCCGAGCGGTCTGCGGCGGTAGGTCTCGGGTTCGAGTTCCCGTAGGGGGCATGGGTGTGGGTTTTAACAGCTAAAGGCGAATCGTGACGGGCTGAAGTCCAAAGTTAACTAGACTGGCCCATATACAAGTAAAGTCATCGTAATGATTTCTCAGCACGCGCCATATCATTAGTATGGCGAATGATATTGTGTTCGGTTTTCTTTCATACCAGTAACGCAGTCCCTTGACATAACTGTTACATGCCATGTGAGGCGCAAATGAGTTGGACTTTAGTCGTCATAGTATGGTAGTTGTACTTTTCATTGAAGTTATAGTGTTACAAACATTGACGGACGGATTATATAATAGGTTCAGCTATATGCAATGATATATTACATAATATACAAGTATGTACAACTGGTTTCTGGCTTCGTATCTCCTCGCGTAACTGTCCTAGGACATTGCCGGAACTTTTACTTGCAAAGTACTCATGTGTATTATGTACTATACAACACTTCATTATCGTTTCATCAGGTTGAATCCTACAAATCCAATTTGCGCCCTTGTACGTTGCGTGTAAGAGTGTTTTGCTGCCCGTTCAATGCGTCTCCCGTAATTCATCTTCAGTGGTTGCCTTAAACCTTACTTTGTCGTAGAACAGTGAACATGTTGGTAGGACCAATTGGACTGAAGGAGACACACTCCATAAAAAACTTTTAGTGCGAATGAGCCCTTGTACACTATGGTTGATTATTATTTTATAATATTTCTCACAAGAAAAATCTGCAGAACAGATTGCCTCCTTGCAGATAGCATGTAAATGTGCTGTCCATTAAGTGCGTCACCTGAACTATGACCATAAATTGAACTGAGTTGTATAAACTATGTCCAAGTCCATCTTATTGTTTGCTGTAGTACTTTTCTCACCCTGTTGTGGGGTATTCCACATCTAGCTCTTGTGGTCCAAGCTGTAACGTCGCGGGCTTCCGATCGGCACTGGATAGGTACATGGGTTCAAACCCCGCGGCGGACCATCCTGACTAAGGTTTTCCAGGGCTTCCCGCAGTTTCACCAGGCGAATGCCAGGGTGATACCTTGAGTAAGGACCTGGCCTGAGCCAAATATGCCAAAAGGCCATAAATAAATTCAAGTGCAAATGGGGTATTCCACGTGAAATCGAACACAATTAAATCATTATCTCCTCAGATTATATTTATTTTTGTTATTATGTCGGATGGGGGAGAAATGCAGATTGTGGTTGGTAAGCCGGAGGGAAAAAGACCGTTGGGAAGACCTAGACGACGTTGGGAGGATAATAACAGATGGGATCTTCGAGAAGTACTTGTTTGTGATGAAAACTGGCTCAGAATAGAATCATGTGGACAATGTTTATTGCTGCGGCGATGAACTTGCAAGTTCCTCAAGCCATAGACATCGTTTCTGTATTAATTGAAAGCTTATAATGGCTCTGAATCCTACTGCACAGTTGTGTAGAAAAAACCAAGAAAGCGATATGTTTTATCTTCTTCCAAAATATCACTGTTTAACATGTGAAACACGAGGCTAGAACATCCTATTAAACAGAGATCAAAAGGGAACTTTTTCCGAAACGGAACGCTTGATCTTTGTTAATATAGTGTAGCCGTTAATGGTCTATGATTACTCCAATGACGAGAGGGAAGGAGAAGGTTCCATATATTTACAAACTGGACCGCCCCTCCGGTCCATTTCCAGCCCTGACCGAACCAAGAGTTTCCTCCTGCTGGCTAATCCTTAAATTTCGATACTCAGAGCAATAGACAGTTTTCAGTGTTTAAAACAAGCTTCTAAGTATCTTTAGTTTCAAGGACAACTTCAACTGCTGTTGGCCTCCTCTTATTTAGCTAAACTGCTCTTTTCTGGAGAAAAGAAAACTGGTAACCCTGCCTGATTGAACTTCACGTACTACTTTTTTCTGTTTAGTTCTTTAGTGCACATTAGTTCTTAGTATTGAAGTGCAAGGTGAAACGCACAGTTTTTGGAAACCCTGGCTGGAGTCGCAAAAAACTGAAACGCCCCCAACCTAATGATCCCAAAAGGGGATCACACAGACAAATAGGGTCGCCAGGAGCCTAGAGTACCCACGCAACGCATCTAACCTAACCTCTAGCTCCAAACATTTTCTACACCCCAGACGAGCGGCGCAGAAATGCCTTCCAGATTTAAGAATATCTGGGAAAGAGGATTCCAGATCCTTGTGATCGCTGTAAAAAAAAAAAAAAAAATAGATCGAGGGAGGAAATACCGGTAAGGCGACACCTCCAATCTTTTAATTAGATCGTCAGTTCATACTCTGAAGTACCAGCTGGTTCAGATTAGCGACAGATTAAGAAAGAAAAACGCAAATCTTTACTTGGGGAATAATCTCAAACGATGATACGCATAACGACTCATATGTGACTCATACTGTGTCTTTACTCACTTCGAAGTCTACAGGGTGGCAAAAGACCATGTCTTACCTTTACCTTAGTAGGGCCCACACCTGTAGTCTGGAATCGCAATTCCTGAAATAAAGACGTAAGAACACAAACGAAAGACGGTCGCAACTCAATCCAAACGTCGTGTCATAACGCACAAATGCAAATAATATTTATTCACACAAACCACATGCTGGAGTCACTTCATATGGCAACGCAGAAATAACCAGAAATTCAATATATGGTTCCTTTCCCAAGTTACCACTTCTCAGCTGGCGAAAGATCCCTACCACTGGTCTAGGATTTATGAACCGATCTAATCTAATTAAAATCACATCACTCAAAACGATAGGTTTACCGAAACACAGAAATAATGAGTATCAATTGCTGTCAACTTCACGTAACGATTAGTAGTTAAATTCCAACGAATATCAAGTCAATCATTAAATAACTCACTGCAAATCACAAATATTACTAAACACTGCAAGAGGATTATCAACTAATGCCGTAAATCGTACCTGGTTAACTGAGAGGTTTCTACACTACATTCACTGAACATAAACTCAAGATATTTTCGAAGAAATATAAAAATTCAGAATTCCAATTTATTACTTTGAATTTACATATTGCACGCTTTCGGCTATGATAATATCATAAGAATCTGAACAGAATTACTGTTGAGTTGTAGGAACAAACAAATTTGAATGATCTATCTGGTGTACATTGAATTAATTAAGCAGAACTGCAAGTTACGTAGTCACACATAAATGTCCATAATTTCTATAATAATTAATAAATTTCGTTGATATTTTCACAAATTATTCCCGAAATATTGTTGTATAATTTAGAAAAGTTTTGTTACAGAATTACTTACACGAAAGAAGTTCTAGTCCAAAATACATCGTATAGAAAGAATCACTGTAACGCTATTAATTGTGTGACATCATTACAGATGATTACTACCTTATACAAAAGACGTTCTGAATAAATCTTGAAAATACAAAATAATATTATAAAATACGACTTTTTCATCGGAGAACAGTGGCTGGAGTTGAAACCAAAATTATCGAACCATGTCGAATAATATAAAATTTACTATTAACATCGAAACGGTACGCAAAGAATAGTCGAACAGACATGTTGCTAATTTGATCAAGTAATGAAAATATGCGGTAGCTGTCAAACATGGCTAACCGGGAATTTCGAATAGATTTGGAAACTGGAGACGAGAAATTGGCATATGATTATTAAAATCCAACGAACCGATATATGTAATGTAAGAATTCGGTTAATAGCGGCCCCATACTGAAATTTAGAACATACTGTACATTGTAATAAATAATCTCAAAACAAAATAATAACTAATTTTAATGAGTTGAGAATTCCGAAATAATGATGTAGCTGAATAGTCTTGGTAGCACTTGTATCGGATTTTAATTCTTCTTGAAACGAATAATATAATTTACCGGAATGGATGAAATCAGTCTAAATCGAAAATGCTTACTAAATTTGCTGTTTATAATTACCAATCGTAGACAGGGCTTAGGAAGTACAGATGACGGAAAGCCCATGCATCTATTCGTCTCGTTTTAAAAATTGGAACTGAACTAACATGGCGTGAGAGAGCAGTTCTCCCAGCAAACGGAGAAGAAGGCTGATTCACACCAATCAGCATAAAACAAGTCACGAAGCATTGACTAGGGTCCAATCAAAACAAGCGTTAGATCCAAGTCATTGCTGCGTGACTAACGAAAACCTGGATGGATAACGATAAAAATCCAAAGCAGAAATCCAAACGAAACACGCTCAAAGAGACTAAAACCAACCAAAGAGAATGAGCTAAAGAGAACACACTGAAAGGAAACAGAACGGAGACTAAGAAAATAAAAGGGGGAAAATAAATATAAAAATGGAACAGCAACTAGGCTGTTACAAAGGCTAATATACCAGATGAAAGTAGGTAAGTTTAACATAAATAATAAACTCGCCTTTTACATGTCAAAGAATAGAGAGTTTTTTATTTTCGATCTATGGAAACGAAAGTGAACCTGATGAAATACCATGCCGCCACCATCGGCGATGTTCTGTGTGATGGCCGTGCGTTTGGACAATCGTTCTGCAGCGGAGTTTCCATTGGAGAAAATTGGTGCGCAGTACAGTCATGTAGAGAGTGTAGTTCACTCCTCGTGGCAGGCTTTCCAGAGATCATCCACGGTGCGAAGTCGTCTGCGTCCAAGGGCCCTTTTCTTCAACAACCCAGAGACACAGTACTCCATTGCCGAGGCGTCAGGTGACCCAACAGGAATGTCGCTGTACGGGATGGAATGTATTCCCGTTGCGCTCTCCGTTTCCGCCCAAAATTGGCGGGTTGAAGCAGATGGATGGTTTAACGCCTTATTCTGATGCAGCCATAACTTATGAAAGTGTACACCACAGAGAGCTGGGACTTCCGTGTGAAACAACGGGATCAGAACAGTCGTCTGATAATAGGTTAAAGGTGACTTTGGCATTTTTAGGTACGCGGCGGATTGTAACTGAATTGCCATTGTAACTGAATCCTGCAGTGACCATGAAACTGTTGGGGAAACTTTACTTGGTTTCCTGATACCTTGGTTCGATATCTTTTGTCTCCCGTGGGTGATAATATATTGCCCGGACTTTGTTGCAGTGTAGATAAACGTCTGCCTCATCGAAAGTGACGACAAATTTCCACCTTTCAGCAGCAAGGTAGTGTTCATACAGCTTGTGACTGTTCGTGGCAACAACTTATGAACTCGACTTTTACGCCGCTTCTTTAGATGTAAGTCCGAGTTAATAATGGTGTTCACCGTTGTCACTGCAATGTCTTTCTCTGCACCAGCGACAAGGACTTTCACTTTCTGAACCATCTCCGGGGTATGGCTCGTGGTGGGCCGTGAATTTACCTGTTTCTTGCCCTCTGGAATCAATCCTATTCTACCCTTACCTTTTTCATTCAACACACATACCTTTCTTGGATATAGTGAAACCACGCCTCTCACACTGCTCTGTAATCGGGGAATAGGAGTAATTTGTATCGGAAAGAGCTGTAATGTATCCTTCCCAACATGATGATATCCGCGGAGGCATGTTATGCGCTACAGACGTGAGCACACTTCCGAAGAATCTCTCTCACTGCTGTAGTTCGGTTCGCTTCCGTCCATTTCTCTAAGGCGCACGTTACATTTGTTTCCATAGATCGGAAACTACCTCTGTACGAAATCTACGATGTTTCGTTTAGTCAGCTGAACTTCGTCAGTTGATGAAAAACTGTTTAAACATATAGGCCGGGGCTGTAACTCTACAACTAATAATAAATGGTTCCCTTCGTTTCCTTTGATCTAGTGGCTGCAGTTACGGACGTTAATCAGTACTAAGTCTTGTTCAACCGTCAGTCTTACCAAACGCATATCGGGACCACGGTGGCTTAGTACTAGAGCGCCCATCTCTGGTGCATAGGGTCCTCAGTTCGATCCCGTCTTGTGCCATGTATGCATAGGTTTTCTCAATGTGCTCCCACTTTCTTCATTTCCACCAGTTCTCCCATCATCATTCATTCTGTCTGAGTCAGAGTTGCCTAAGGGCCTGAAATAAAAAAATCAATACACCAAACGTATAACGGGATTGTACCTACCTACACGGCATCCCTGAGCGATAGTTACCTTTCGACTTCCTTTTTCCACAGGGAGAAGTACGGGGAGTAGCCTTAGATGTTGTGAGACCCAGAAGTGTAGTTTAATTTCATTTCAAAAATTGCTGCGCAATTGAGTTCATATGCAAGTGTAGCCATAGTCCCCATACACGAATCGTACATCTTTGGTAAACTATACATTATATGTTTGTAGTCTTTAGAACTTTTCCTAAGGACGTGCTGAGGAGTTTTATACCAAGTTCGTTTTCAGGTTTTCTTTTACGGTTGGGAAATATCTTTTATTACTTGCTGTGAGTCAGCTCCCGTCTACGCCTGCTTTACCTTAGATATTTCTCCTCTCGACGAAGTCAGAACAAAGTGATTTTATATAATTTGAGCTGTATAGGGCGACTTTTATTTTCCTCGAGGTACGTTAGATATAGTTTGATGAAAATGATTGTAAGTTTTGGCTTTTAAGGATAATCTAAAGCAACGATCTCCAACAAAAGATGGCAGCACTATCTCTGTATATTCACTGCTACACGAAATTTCATTGCTGCTGCTACAAATTCAAGCTTAAAGAGTTCAAACTTTCAGGGAAGAAAGTTCATAACCAATTCAAGAGCATGATCGAAGCCGATTTTTAATTTTCTTTTTTGTTCATTGTTGAAAGAGCTTCATTGTTATAGGTTTCGATATTCACAACAATAATGAAGCGATTTCAACAATGAAGGAAAATGAAAATAAAAAATCGGCATCGATCATACTCTTGAATTGGTTATGAACTTTCTTCCCTGAAAGTTTGAATTTGTAGGAGCAGCAAGGAAATTTCGTGCAACGATAAGAATATATTAGACATATACGGAAATAGTGCTGCCATCTTTTGTTGGAGATCGTTGATTTAGATTATCCTTAAAGCAAGTCACTCTAGCAGCTTAGTTTATAAACATATTGCAAACACAATTTGTTACTAAATAGAACGATTTTAAGATTGTTTTGACTTTATGTCGATTAAGAATTTAGCTAAACGAATAACATCCTTCAGTGTAAAAACTCGACTGCATAATGAACTTCATGTGATTTTTTTTTTTTTTTTTGTAGGTGATATCTAATATGTTAGATGACAGGAAGCCCTTTGCTTGTTCAGCTCCGGGATGTGGTGCTGTAAGTAGATTTCTTTTTCTGTGTTTTATAGTTAAGAGCCTTGAATGCCATAGTTATTTGGTGTACACCAATTGGGCACTGTAGATGTTGGTTGGTCGTGTGCATCAAGCGAATGAGTTTTTCATTAGTACACTGAAACTTTCCGTAACTGACACCTAAAAAAAGAACGGATAGTTTTAAAATCCCCCTGCAGAATAAGATTGAATCGTATGGAAGGAAACTCGTTCAATAACGGATACCTTGATAATGCTTTCTGTTGAAGTATAAACCTCTTAATAGCGAACATATGATGACCATCTGTACGGATTTCTATTTCAAATATTTTCAGATGTGAATCGTATCGAGAAGTATGAAGATAAATGAAGGCGTAAGTTGTTATCCCTCCCCCATTGTGAAGGTCATTGATGTACGCGGATTTTAAAAGCATTGCACGCATTTACTACTGTTACAAGCCTATACTAGCCGACCACATTAGTCGTGTGGTCTGTGGAGTCAGGACAGTTTCTCTAAGGTTGGCACATGGATGATTGTGGATTTTTCAAACTTAGCAGTGAAGACAATCGAGACGGGTCGAAATTATTAGTTACTAAAATGACACGAAAAGTACAAAGTTTTACCAATCGTTACTACTATGGTCCAAATAAAATACTAGTTGTGTTTTTAGCATGACATTTCTCTTTTAAATTCTTTTCATATGCATGAGTCCTTACAACAAGGATGTTAGAAATGTTATTTTTAAAAAATCTGATGCTGTTTTAATTTTTAAGGCGGCCATTTTTAAATGTCACGTAATGTGTCGTAGCAGTTACAAGGAACGTAGTGGAGTAGCACTTTAAGCAATCTGAATCAAAATTTGTATATGCGATCAAGGTTTCTAAGACGTTTCTGTTTTTTTTTTTTTTTTTTTTTTTTTGTTAATTTCTATATCTCAAATAATGGTAAATAAATAGGGAAAATATCTTATGCCTTTTATATGAAGCACTGTATAATTGTTTGAGGTGTAGTATTTCATTCCATAGTATACTACTAGTGAGTTTTCAGTCTTAAACTGCAAACGCGTACGTTGTAAATTGGACCAAATGTTTGTTGTTAATAGTAAGTTCATCTTGATGACACCAGGTGTCGCCATAAAATTTTAATGATCCACAATATTTCGTCTAGGTCACTGAACAGGAGTGTGGTCGAGAATACACAGAGTGAAGGTACAGGCTCTTCTCTGTTTGTTTTACCTTTCAGCCATCAGACAAAGTCAAATGAACCAAGTGAAATATTGTCTATCCTTTGAGTGTCGTAGACGAGTTTTATTCTTTTTCTTATTGTAATAGCAAGTACCGTCAAGGCAGTAGGACTTTAAATACTTTTTAAGGTATTCGTGAATTTATTTATACTGTATTTTTTTTATACCAGTACAGTCAATAAATTCGTGAACTGGCACCTAGAATATAGGCAACCAGTAGAACCCAGATGTCGTCATGATAGCTGTGCTTGGCGTAAACGTTCACACAGATCCACACTGACCTTCAAAATAGTCACCGTTGGCAGCGATGCACGTCTGCCAACGTTCGTAGAGCCATTGAAAACATGTTTGAAAAATGTTGGCGTTAGCAGACATCTCTCGTAGGGCATCCTTTGTGGCAGTGATGATCTCCTCGGGAGAATGAAAGCGACGCCCACGTAACTTAGCTTTCAAGCGGGGAAAGAGATCGAAATCGCATGGTGCGAGATCAGGTGAGTATGGAGGATGTGGAAAAACGGTGATCTTCTGCCTTGCTAGCTCCTCCTGGACAAGGATAGAGCGATGTGGAGGAGCGTTGTCGTGCAGCAACATCCAGTTCTTCCTGCCCCAAAATTCAGGACGCTTACGACGTATTGACTCACGTAGGCGGCGAAGGATCTCCTTGTAGCGAGTTCTGTTGACAGTTGCTGTTTGTGGGATAAATTCCATGTGGACAATTCCCTGCGAGCCGGAAAACAATTCAAGCATCACTTTCCCTTGTGACCTGTCTTGTCTCGGGTTTTTGCGTTTTGGAGATGATTGCAATTTCCAGGTGGCTGCTTGTCTCGTTAGTTGTGGGTCGTACAGGAAACACCATGTTTCATCTCCTGTTATTATCCGGTTCAAGAACGTTCCATCAGCGTCAGCACTACTGATCAGGTCACCGCAAGTGGTCATCCGCTCTTCATGTTGGTCTTGTGTCAGAATGCGTGGCACACTGTGCTGGGTGACACGTGACATTTTCAAGTCATCCGTCAGAATTTTATGACACGTACCATTGCTGATCCGTACTGCTGCTGCGATGTCTTCTACCGACTGGGAACGGTTAGCGCACACAACCATTGCAACCTTTCCGATGTTGCTTTCAGTTCTGACTGTTGTTGACCGACCAGTATGTATCTGCGCGGAAATGGTTTGCTCGCTTTCGTTCTGGTAATTTTGATGTGAAAGATGAGCCACGCTCTGGTCATTCAATCACTGAAACAGCTGATAAAATTCTTGAAAAGGTCCAGCAAGATAAGCGTATCAGCAGTGTCGATATTGGTATGGAGCTAGGCACTGACCACAAAACTGTGTTGAACCATTTACACAAAGCTGGCTACAAAAAGAAGCTCGATGTATGGGTTCCGCATGAGTTGAGCGAGAGAAACATGATATACCGAATGAACATCTGGGATGCGCTGCTGAAACGCTATGAAAATGATCCATTTCTGAAACGTGTCATAACCAGTGATGAAGAATGGATCACGTACGACAATCGGAAGCGTAAAAGATCGTGGAGAAGGGATGTTGAGCCGTCATAAGCGTTCGCGATGCCCGGATTGACGCCGAACAAGGTGATGCTGTGTGTGTGGTGGGACTGGAGGGGAATCGTCCGCCACGAGCTACTTCCAGTTGGTCAGACAATTAATTTTCAACTCTACTGTGAACAACTAGAGAGATTACGCCAGGCAATTGAAAGAAAACGGCCCGAATTGAACAGTAGGAAAGGTGTCATGACAACGCCCGACCACATACTTCGTTGATGCCCCGTCAAAAATTGCACGAGCTTAGTTGGGAAGTTTTGATGAATCCACCGTATAGTACAGACATAGCACCCTCGGACTATCACTTTTTCCGATCTCTGCAGAACTCTATCAATGGAATTAAGCTGGTTTCACAAGAAGCCTGTGAAAACCACTTGATTCAGTTTTTCAACCAGAAACCACAGAAGTTCTTCACCGATGGCATCATGGCTCTACCCGCAAAATGGCGAAACATTGTCGATATTAATGGAGCATATTTAGCTTAAATAAATTCATTTGCATTCTATAAGAAAACCAATTGAAATTTACTAAAAATCGCCACGAACTTTTTCCCAGACCCAATATATTCTGAATGTGTTCCGTTGCCTCTCCAATGAGATACACATAAAAGGAAAACGACAAATTGTTAGGTGGAACAGTAACATTCCAGACAAAAGTCTACATATTCCCTCGGTTTTTAGGTTTGGCATGACAAGTTTACCAAAACGTAGCGGGCAAACAACGCATTTCCAAAACGTATGACTATCACCACACTAATTAGCGACCCGAAATTAGTCACAAAATCAATTTTCATAACTACTGTATGTAGCTCTCACGACTTAAGAACTTGACTCTTGAAAGTGGAGCATTGTTTATACTATGAGGTAAATGTGTATATGAAATTAACTAGTGTTGCTTTCATACAACTGTAGCTATTAAACTTTGAATCACGAAAATGCAATCATACTGGAAACAACCTTCTTCTTTTTCTCCGTCTTTTCCCACGTACAAACGTTTCTGATAAATCTTCTCCGCAAAGCCCTGTCTTGAACTTCTTCTTTCCCTGACAAACCTTTCTCCATAAGATCCTTCTTAACGCTAAGCATCCGTTTCCTTCTTGGCGCCTCTATACCTCTCTTGCCTTCCACCTCCATTGCCATCACTCTTCTGACTACACAGTCATTTGTTCTCCTCATTACATATTATACCACTGCTGTAGTCTTTTTTCTTGTATCTTCTTAGATATCTCTACAACTTTGGTTTTACCTCTTACTCTCACTCTCTCTTTCTTCTTGTTATCGCGCACATCCAGCGTAGCATTCTGATTTCGGTAACATCTCATTTCTTTTCTTGTGTGCTTCCTTTATTGGCCATGTTTCTACTACGTTTGTAAGGGTGACAGGTTAGTCTTAAGTTAGATTAGGATAGGTCAGTTATAGTTATTATAGCGAGGTTAGTTTGAATTAGGTTAGGAAAGGTTAGTTATAATTATTATAGCAGAACGACGTACGTTGACAGTTAAACAATTAGCTTCTTAAGCTTTTAATTTAGTTATGTGCTAGTGACATTCGATTATGTCAACAGAGATTAGGTTACATTATGCCTTGCACTGAGAGTTACTCAACGAGAGCCAAGGAATGTTATATCTAAATAAAGTTATGTATATTGTTACAAAAGCTAACTAAAATATAAGAATAATGTTTCTAAACGAATTTAAAGGTATATATACTTGTTATATTTTGCCTGATGCGGAACATTTATCGAGGATTGATGTTTTGTCGAAATTTCCGCTTTTGGCGTTTGTTGTTTGGCGGGACGGAAATGTATTTCAGTAAAACTTGTATCTCAATATCGATATTCTAGTCAATGTATGTTCGATTTGGTTGTTATGATAGTATGACGAAGTAGACCATAGAGGGGTTTAGTAGAGAGTAGTAATTGATATCACTATTAATTATAATAAATGGTCATTCGTCAAACTGACCGAATTTTTGTTCAAACTTTATTATTATCAGATTTATCAGTTAAAATCAGATTTTATTATGTATGCCAAATTTTGTCCCACCTCACTTGAGGTAGAATACGAAAGAGGGCATCTTGGTGGTTTCATCTTTATGCACATAGAATCAAACGTCAAGAATCCCAGGATTCCCACTTACGTGGAAAACCTGGAATAGTCAGGGAATCCAGCTTAGCACTAAAAAGTCCTGGAAAAGTCAGGGAATTTGATAGCTTATTGTTTGAAGTTCGTTTAGCTACAGCAGGCATTTAATGTTGGATCGTTTTTGAAATTACTTGGAGGCTAATGTGCCAACCATGAAGCAATTTAAGAAAATAATTCAGTGAAATATTTTGATGTATCTTTATTTTCATGCAACTATGATCTTTATTTTCCCATGGAATTATGATATATATACAAAATGGGGTACCTGGAAATTTCTGAGTAGTAACCTGGAAAAGTCAGGGAATTTAATCTTGGCAAATGAGTGGAAACCCTGAATCCGTATAAATAGGAAAGTCTATAAAAGCAACGTAGCGACTACAGTTATCATACAAGACGCACAGCAGCATCATTGTCTATTTGTATTCAAAGATCAAGGTGGTAGGCGAGCAAGAAGGCGTTCCGTTACACGTTCATCATTGCTGGTCTAACCACTGTTTTCTAAATGATACTTTTATTCTTCATCGTGATTCTGCGGTCACAGAGAACACCATATACTTTCTTTCAATCTCGCCATTCCTCCTGCATTCTGTGTGTTATTTCCGAGTCCAAATGACCATTCCCAGTAACAGAATATTGAAAAATTTTCACTTGATTCAATCGTTCTTCTTGCAACGTCAATTCTCCATTTTCTGAAAACAATCTACTACAAAAATAAATTTTGTGCATTATACTGGGTGCGTTACTGGGGGCTGTATTCCACAAATGAAATATCACGTTTGTGCAGGACGGATTCTTGTAAATGTTTCTCTATGTCCTGCATTATTTCACTAGTTGAAATATCGTCTTTGTTTGGCCGGTAGATTCGATTTGGCTCATGAATTTTACTTGCAATCCTTCAACACTTTTCTCTTATCACCTGGTCCACAATTTTTTGTTTTTCGTTGTCGTAAATCTCACTAACTGTTAGTCACCTTGGGTGATTTTCTTCTCGTCTTCAGGTTCCTTTAGACGTGTTCCTATTACTCCTTCTGGATGGTGTTGCTACCATCCTCTTCAGAATTACTGCGGCTTTTTAGGTAGATTTCGAAGAAAATATACCTATTGAGATCGGTACGATATGAAAGTGTATATTTATATATATATATTAACACGCTAGCGGCCATGATTTTGAAGATATTTGAACCAAATTTTTATATGTTGTTTCTAGGCTTAATAGCTCGGTTAAGTTCGTTAATGAGCAAAATCGGTCGCCATCTTGGATCCAAAATGGCCGCCGAACCCATTGTTGTATAGAATACACAGCCTAAACCGCTGGGGCTATTGAAATCAAATTTGGCAAAAAGGTACAACATCACTTTTTGATTATGAAAATGTTACCTAATGAGTTCAAAGACGCCATCTTGGATCCAAAATGGCGGACCTAAAAATCCATTTTCCACACCGTTTGAGCTAGAGATACGAAATTTGGCATAAAGGTGCATTATGACGAGTAGCTTAGGGAAATATCACAACATTTGGGAAAAGTCGCCATCTTGGATCCAAAATGACCGCCCAAAATCCCATTTTGCACACCGTTTGAGCTGGATAAATGGAAATTTTACTTGAAGTTGTACTATCACAAGTAGGTCACGACAAAATAAGAAAACTTTCAAAAAGTTGTCAACTTGGATCCAAAATGGCCGCCCCAAAAACCCAATTTCCAAATCATTGAAGGTAGAGAAACGAAATTTTCAATGAAGGTGTATGACCAAGAGTAGGTTACAATAAATGGGGCAAATCTTCCCTATGGGGGCGCAGCCAACCGTGGGAGGGTGAAGATGTACTCCGTGGTGGTGTAGTGCTGCAGGGAGATTTTGGTTAAGATAAAGGAGGCGCATCCTCTCAAAAGCACTGAAGTTTGGGGGCGAGCCCCGGCTCCCAGCGAAACTTCGAAATCTACCTCAGCCAGTAGGCCTACCGAAAGGGATTTTTTCCAGTTGAGTTCTAGTCTGATTAGACCGATCGTGTTGGCTTATGGACAATCAGAAATATTGGGATCTGCTTGCAAGATTTCCACACCAACGCTCTTTCCTGGATCTACATTCATCAGTTTTTAATGAAAATGCAGTGTTCAGTGTCACCTCATGTTGCTCAGTTTTTTTTTGTTTTTTTTTACTCATATCTGCAGTCTAGAAGAAAAACCTCTACAGGAAGTTCTTCTCAGATCCAAACCTAATCTGATCTGTACATAGATTGTTGCTATTTCACACTAATTACAGCCTCGTGCAGGACTGAAAATTTCCATGGGTTCATTTGGAGTTCCACGTGATTATTTTTCTTGCAGGACCTGTGCATGCGATTTCAGTACAATCGTTTGGTAACTAATGCTTCCACAAAGGGCACATGAGATTTGGGCGCAAAACCTTCTATCCAAATAGGTTTACCTACCTACATATGTAATAGGGTATTTCATAACTAGAGCCCGGATGTTTAGGCACTAAAATATGAAAATAGGCACTGGAAATGTCGAGAAACTTCCACAACTAATAATTTTGCAAAAAAACTAAAAATAACATCTTGAACAGAGCAAAGTTTCTGCACATCATGCGCAACTTGTCTCTCTACCAGTTGAAACGAAATGGGAAGGAACTGCAGCAGACTCTCGACTATCCGGGTCGCGAGTATTCAGTCTACGTACTATGCGGCTTAGTTTTAAAAGAATATTTATTTTTAATAAAATAAGACATGTAATCTGTGTAATAAAAAAAAAAAACTACGTTTTTCGTTAATGTTTAGTTATTTTAAAGATGTTACTATATTACATACTGCACTGTGTACTTGATTTTTTGAATCAGACATTATAAAATTTCTCTTAAAATGTGTACAATACTGTACAATTTTCATTTTTCACTTTCGTTTTCTATAATAAATTATTAAAACGCATGGTACAAAACATAAGAAATGTTTATTAAGTACTGACCTGTACCAAGAGGTCAGAAAAAAATGAACAAGAGCTGGTTTTGGAATAAAAATTCTGTTTTTAATGTTATGGGGGTGGCTCAGGAAGTGAGTATTTATTGAATGCTGTTATTTCACTGTTTACTTCTTGTTTCACTGGTGTTTCCTTTCCAATTATCTCTGTTGCAAATACATAGTAATAAGCAGTAATACAATGTTATGAATAGTTTGAAGTTATGAATATCCAAAATGCCTATTCCTTTACGTTAGAGATATTATAAAGGTTTTTTTCTGCATTATACAAAAATCTACAAGCATTTAATGCAACTGAGACTTTCAGTGACTATTTACCATAGGACATACTATAACGTAACGAAAATTTAGAGTTTTTGGAGATGACCTTTCTGAACTTTT
>JAGDQP010020246.1:16605-33594 GCA_022664845.1 Lepisma saccharinum | reverse complement strand
AATTTCTGTTTTCCTCTACTGAAATTCGAATAATTGACGTAAAACGAAAAAGGCGGGAAAACCCACTTGGATTGAGCCTTAAAAGAAAACTTTAGTATATAATCGTTAAGAACTCACAAAGCCAATACATACTTCAAAGTAATTCACTACACAAAGCTTACTACTTGCAACGATAAATTTGTTAACTATAAAATAATGAAGGCAACAAAGTTGATTCATGTTCCTGCCTCAATATGCAAGTTGGACATTTAACTTCTTTCTTCTAAAAAGGAATCAACGACTTTCGAGAGGACAAATGCACGATAAAAGAAAAGAACATTTATTTAGAATCCAACTTGCCAAACACACAGAAAATTTTCACTAGAATGTTTCATTAATTTAGAGAACACGTAGAACGTATTTGTGATAAAATAATTTTCATTCATACTGACTAATACCGATTTCCTCTTGTAGTATAATGCTTCTCAAGCGCTTGCAGAAAATAAAGCAGGGGAAAACCCAAAGTGAATAAAGTAGGGGAAGTATTCCCTATTTTCACCCCAATGCGAGATCTACGTTACAGACATCTTGACTGTTCGTGACAATACATTTTTAAAATTGGCCAGATCGCGTTTATTTCACGTAAAGGAATTCTTCACCTTCTTCAGAGCTTGCCGTAAACCTCCGCTTTGGGTCTATTTGTAAGTTTGGATTTCGACATTAATGTTCAAGACATCGAGCGGGTAGCTCTATAGCCATTTTATTATGTCATCTAGAACGGAAAGCTCGAAAGCTGAACCTAATTTTCATGACATTGATTGTTCCTTAGATAACTGCTCCAAAATTCTCAGTAAAAATTTTGTTTGTTGTTCGATTGGTAATCATCATATGTAAATTATACCTCATAATTGGGGAATTAATTTAAACTCTTCGTGGTGGGAGGGTACAGTACCTTTGGAAACAAAATAATTTGAATATTCTTTAACCAGAATTTAATTTTGACTTAATACACATTCATATACGACGGCTGGAGGCAATAGTAGTCGTATTTACCAGTCATGTAAATGATTTACCAGTCACTATTTACCAGACACTTCTAAATGTCTCTTGTTACCAATACTTGCTGTAATGTAATACACGTACCTTTATTTTGTTTGTTGCTTGTCCTTGCGGAAGGAAATGATACGCGGGAAAAGAGGACGAGAGATGTTTTATATTTCGAGTAACTTTATCATAAATAGTTGTGCTGATGCGCCTGCATTGTGCTTAGTGTAGACTACGTAATACTGAAGTAGCGTGCACCACAATAAATAATACGATTACATTACTCTGAATTACAAAATAGGAAAGGAAAAAAGGGTGAAAAATTACAATTTCCGAAAAGAGAATACATGAAAAGCAATGGTAATAAGTGACGCCTCTCAAATCTGCCTAATTTGGCTACGCCTAAATACTCCCTTGTGTAGCTATATATGTGTAATCCGGGATACAGCGTCATAGATAATTTGCAATAAAACTGAGTAAGAAAATAGTATGATGTAATGTACTCAATTTTGTAATATTACTCGGAACTTGCACTTGATCATTTTTTAAGCTGCACTGACAGTTTTTGGTGCTTCATCTGCACATTGCAATTGGAAGTAATAAGTGAATTCATTGAGAATATGTTGAATTGATCCTTTAGGGATATATGGCTCAGACTGGGGTAGGGTAGGGGAAAAGGTGCAGGACCAGGGCCTAAGTTCTGGCACCTGCCTGATGTGATAAGTTTAAGGATAGCAAGTACTGGAACAAATGTATTTTTCCGAAAGACAAGTGCAAGAT
Source organism: Lepisma saccharinum (assembly GCA_022664845.1). NCBI lineage: Eukaryota > Metazoa > Arthropoda > Insecta > Zygentoma > Lepismatidae > Lepisma > Lepisma saccharinum. The sequence continues at coordinate 31,791 of JAGDQP010020246.1, read as the reverse complement.
TTTCAGTTAAGAGAAGAAATATTTACCATATTTCCTTATTCTGAAAACCACAACTTTTTGCAAATAGCTTCCCGGCGCCAATTTTTCGTCTATCTTTTAAAAAATGTTCCAAGTACCCAAATCTTTTGGCCTATCTTTAGTGTTTCAAAGAAATAAGGGTTATAAAGTCTCATTTTATATGTGTTTCCCAGTCGTAGTAGTTGTTGGATATACGAAATAAAGCACTTAATTATTTCATTAAACTAATAAAAGACATCTAATGGTTAAGAAGAAGTTGTTATTCTTTGTGGCACAAGATAACTATAGATCAATATTATCGGGGTATTCAAATTACAACTTCAGAAACTTTCCTTTTTAAAGAAAACAGGAAGACAACGAAACCCTTGTACAGACAGAAATTGTAAATGGATCTCCGGCTTACACAGAGACTGCACGAAGTATCAGAGCCCGCTTTGCATGAAAGTTGGCACACAAATAGGGGCCAGCAGTGCATTAAACTGTATGTCTATTCCAGCTGCTCTTAAAGCGTCTGCTATGAATTGTGAGTCAGAGATGCGTCATCTGCTGTATAGTCCAAGCGGTCAGATATAACCTGAACATGTCGCCAGTTAATCTCTATCACGTGTTAGTGTGTTAGAGACCAACTAGAAGCGATTGGTGTACAAATGAGTGCAGTCTCCGCGTTAGAGAAGTAAAAATAATGAATATATATTTGGTTTTACCATACAGCTTTATTTTCAAGTTTACTTATATCATTCACAGCCTGAACCAAATATCTATTATAACTCTGGAATAATATGAGAATTACAAATATTCATTACCAATAATACTGAATATGTCCCTCTATAAAATTCTCTGTTCTACAACTTCTGGTCCTTTCAAAATACCACACACACGTACAAAAAGAGTGTTTGTGGTCACTCATTTATAAAGCATATACTCACACATACATACATTACATTACATTCACATGTACATTATATGGAAATGCATTCACATGGACATATAAAAACAAATGCCAACTATACAGCAAAATGGAAGACATAATTTATATGACAGCTGCACCTTTTTTACAGCAACAAATAGCTTAATCCATAATATTTTCCATATTCTTTTATATACGAAATGTATGTACACAAATGCTTACAAATATTTGTAAATGTTTTTCTCTAAATGTAATAAAATCCTTACATTAGAAATATTTAAAACATTTGCCACTTGCGATTAGCTGACAAATATTTTTTTCACGCCAATACGGTTTATGTACAATCATAAACACACTTGAATTGATTACTGTATTGTGATTAATATAGTAGCTGCCTTTTGAGCCAGTTGAGCAGTATTTCTTTTCATATTTATTAAATTTTTCACTTTAACACTGAAGCTGCTCATTACCTTCAGAAATGAAACTTTTAATTAATATTATCTTACGTTATAAATTGGTGTGTTTCACTAGGAGGCTATCATTTGTATCTCTGTATGTATTTAGTTTAGTTCCAAGACAGATAATAAAAGATTTGAAATTCTGAAAGTGAAATCGTACCATCAGACCATATTAGGGAGCGGTCATTTGAGGGCAAATGTTCCTATGTTGATACTACATTGATAATTAGTGAATGAGCAAAATGGAACAGAGTTAAGAATTTGAACAATACATCAAAAATTACATCACAGTCCTAGAATGTATTTGGAGAGGAGAGTGTTCATGCTAAGGAGTACAAGTTCTTTTGAAGGGCATGCTACAATAAACAAGGTGACAAAGAACCTGAAACAATATAAAGATCAATCTCCAAGTATAAACATTGAGTTACCATTGGTAAAAGCAGAATTGACAATTGTACAAGAAATTTTTATTGTCGTGGCATTAAAATTTCCACCAGGCTCGCTGTCAGGGAAAGTTGCTAGTCTGGAACTTTGGTAAGTTCTAAAGATTTTTAAGTTCCACGTGTAACAGATTACCATAGATCTCATTCGCGATTAAACTTCGCGGCCTCTACACTCACACGTTTTCAAGATGCAGCTAGATACATATCTGTCAGTCATGTATTGAGCGTAAGTACCATTCTATCTCTCGAGAAGTCTCTTTTATGCTCAGAATTTCGAGGTTCTGAACCAACTTCATCAAAAGCTGTAATGTAGAAAGAAGGGAGCTTAGTAACATTATTTACGCTGGAGTACACCAAACGTTGACCGCTGGGTAACCAATGAATCTCTGAATCCCTGGGTTAAATGCTACACCAAGGTCGTGTGAAAGTTAACTATTGGTCAACGCTTGGCACAATCTAACTACCCGAGAAGCTTGAGTTAAGAAATATGCGTAGTAATTATAAATGAGAGAAATTTATTATAAACATGAGTATCAGGAGTGAAAAGAGCTTCGAATCAAAAAATATTAATTTTGGGGATGTTTGTAAACTTCAAAACAGTATCATACTGTTGAAACTATTGTATTTTCAGTAATTGCTTCGAGTCTTAGCCTATGTGAATGATATCTTACAAAGATTTCGGACGAGATGGTGTAAAAAATACTTGTTCTAAAAATTCATTGATATTTTGTTCTGCTGTTTCCTTGAATGGTTATCAACTGAGAATATATTATATTCTTTACTATATCACTGCTCAACAGGCAATGAGGGAGCCAAGAAAACACGTATCTATACACCACGCGTAAGGCTAGAAACAATCTTGAGTTAACTAGGTGTTCCGTAACTATGCTCGCTGAAGTAGTGGTGTAACAGAAACTGTGTCATGTCGAAGTCGTCAATTTGACCATAGTCAAACAACACGTGGTCAACTATATACTTTTGTACACTCCAGCGATTGATGATAAAAAAAAAAGAACTAAAACAGGTAAAATCTCAACCAACATAGTTTACAGATTATAGCGGCTAACGCTGGAATGCTATCGATGGTTGATTTGTCCTGATATCCTTAGAATTTTACTGTTTAGGTGTTTTCTAATCAGTATCAGTATGTAATTTTACCTACTTACATTGTTCCTACTCCGAGCTACTGATGACAATGTTTCAGAGAATCGAAAATTTGAGTATAAAAGAGACTTCTCGGGAAATAGCACATGTGCTAAGAACCTACTATGTTATAACATCCCTTAAGCGATGATATTGTGCATACATTGAGCTTTCTGTACTATTTCACATTCAAATAAATATTACCGTAAATAATTTGCGAACGAGTTCTTGAAGCTACCTTTTCTCTAAGATTTACATGTTTAATTTTTCTTGATACTGTGCTGTAGAGCTAATCGTTGGCATGAGTTTCAATTCCCAATACTCATCAATTACAAATTACCTGCATCACAATGAATTCAATTAGTTTGAGAAGTTTCGTTCAGAGATATTGTTGCTCCTATTTGTATTCCCCGCCCTACATTGTTATCTCCTGTTTTTTCATCTATATCAAGGTTGCTTGCCTACTCATGTTACAATACATTAAACTAGAAAACCCCTTCAGTTCTCTTTAGTAAACTTAATTTCAGCAAGAATACATCCATAATTGATGGAATTGTTATTAATGTTCTAAATGAGTTGGTGAGCTTCAACGGCGTGACTGCAGGTTTTGGTAAAGAGATGCTCCGAACCACTTGGTTCAATGGACTCAGCAGGAATTGAAACTTGACCACGCGCACAGAAAGGGAGCGCGCTAACCCCTCGAGTACCCCGAAGCAATACGCCCATAAGACTTGTTAATGTAATTTTCTGCAGTAGAAATAGTTACCAGAAATTTTCAGACTAGTTCAAAACATGATTTGTAACTTCAATTTCAACAAGTTTCCAGATTTTATTTCGTGAATCCGGGAACAATTTTCAGTAGATGCCAAGACAATTTTGTAATACGACTTAGAAATCAAAACAAAGGTCAAATAAATTTAGTCTTCTACTATAAAATAATAATAATAAATATAGGAATACAAACCTACATAATTTTCATAAACTGTAACGTTTATTCTCTCGAATTGTGTCATGAAACAAAATATATAAAAATAAAAGTAGAGGATCCACTTAACAATATCCTTTAAAACTTGTATGTATACATATTTTCTATTAGTCTAACCGCTTAAGAAACACCAATAGGAGAGACATTAGTAAAAATGTAAAACATTCACCGAATCGCGGCATTCACAACTTTCCAAAAAATCAAAAACCGAAACGCAATAGTTGACGATTTGTAAACTTTAGCAGGAATGTTTTAAGTAATTATATGAGTGTTCTTCCTGAGATATAGAGGGAGGGGAATCTTTCACGATATTAGGAAATCCTTTTTCTTACCTTTTAATGGTAACTCTAGACTTAGAGATGAATGGTACTACATATTCTTTATCATTATTTCCAAAAGATATTGGATGCAAACATATAAATACGGAAGGATGTACGAGTATTTTATTATATATACAAAATTTGTTCATTATTAAATACAATTGGAGGGCTGACAATTATAATGGTGTAAGTCCGTCATCGTTATTACAATTATAAGCAATTCTTAAATGACCATAACTTCTGAGTTTTGAAACGAAATAACATACACAGTTCGTGTATCGAATTTCAAAAGAAACTGTTGAGGTGTGTGGGATTAATCACAAGATACTTGGCATTTTCTTCCAATTCTCAGGCAAACCTGACTTACACCACTATGATTCTCAACCGTCCATATATTGAAGGATTTTATACATCACGGCTGATTCATGAAAAAGTTAGCTCGTGAGCCTTAAATGTTCTTTCTATATTTTAATTAGATCATAATGAAAGTCATCCACATATATATACGAGTCACTCATACATGAGCTCCCAGAGTGTCTTGTTCTCCGTTTAAAATATTACCTTATACATAACGATAGGACTTATATTAATTTTCAAGTTAATTTTATATAGGGGTAACACAAAGCGAAAGTTGTTTTTATTAGGCTACACAGTATAGAAAAGGAATATATTCTACATAGATTTACGAAATATAGTGTATGAAACGTCTTTAATCTTTTTTTTAGGTAGTTATAAACTATATAATTAAAAATTTTAGTCGTGGTTTACATCACGTAATCTTCATAAAAGTCTTACGATGTTTTTATCGATCCATCCACCGAGACGTTATGAATCATATCGTAAATTTTGGATTACTGTTTTCGAAATTAGATTTTATACTGATCGTCTTTGACTGGTCAAAGGTTGTCTTTGGATTGTTGCAGGTTGCTTTCGGTTTCTGACCATTTTTTCCAGCAGACAGAGGTTCTACACAAAACAATTATTATTTTTAGATAATTATTAAGGAATCAGTTGAAATACCAAAGCATAAACAAACTTTCGATAAAGAATACAGTTAAAAATTTAATCACATTAACAAAACGGCAATTGAAAATATCTACATATAAACATTTTTATGTACGCACGGAGGCAAGTGTATCAAAAACAAAACTCGATCTGTAATTCTGCCCTCTACAATTTCGATACTTCAAAAGCTTTTTTCTCCTTAACCGAGAAGCTGTCTCAAGTACACATAAAAAAAAAAGTGTATGTTAATTGTGAATTATGTAATCTTCGTGCTGTAAATAAGTGTACGTGGAAGAAAGTAAATAAAAATGTATTTAAAGAGTGTCACTACAACTTCACACAGAAATTGCGTATTCAAGTGTTTTGCAAATGTTTGACAGACCTTTAGAATACACATTTGTGTTGGTGAACATCTTGAACTAAAAAAGTTCGTATTTCTGAAGTTCATCACATTTGGATGAACATTTTCATCAACATATTCAGTAATATTCTTATACAACAATATTCACTTTCACTCTCTGGCAACATTCACAAAACATTTGAATACAAAATATCTCTGTTTACTTCCTTCTTTCATTCAGGGGTGTACCCAGAGGGAAGGGAATGTCCCAAATTTGCTACGTCTGTCTACATAAGAAAAATTGCCGATCACGAAAGGATGTTTCCTTCTTTCAAAACAAAAGCTTTTTTTTTTTCTTTCTGAAAATTACCCAGACATACACAAACACATCCAGTGCAAAAGAGAAACACGAATTTTGGACAATATTAGTGCATACTAAACTTTTTGGTCTGAAGTTAACTTCTTGCTTCTGGAACAATTTAACGTATCATTTCAAGAAGAGAAACATTCCAATTTTCGCTGTAACGCAGTTTTTGATAGTCAATATCTACATAGTTCAAAGATGCATGCACATTCCAGTCCTGTATAAACATGAATCCTTAAAACAAGTTAGTGTACCAGCACGATGTAAAGAAAGGAACGTTTCCCTTCTTCAAATCACAAGTTCAACTAAAGATGTAGTTAGCAAGCCTTTGTTTATAACAGTGGTACTCCTTTCACAATTACGGTATAAATTTGAAGTAAAAAGCACTTTAATATAAATGTCACAAGTTTTTCATTCATACTAGAAGAAAGTGCTCCATTAGGGTTTGAAGTGTTGTGTATTTGTAATAGCTGTGCATCTGTTTCAGTACCTGAAAACACGCACCGCATAGATTTTCTAATTAACATTTATTTCTTTTAACCAATAGCTTATCAAACAATTAGTCTAAATGCTGGATTTTTAGGAATATTTCCTGTGATGTTCCAAGGTAACTAAAAATGTAGATGTTCAAGCTAGAATATGGAGAACAAAATTACTAAAACATATTTTGAGTATTCTATTAATACTGTTTTTAGATGCGTGTAAATATTCAAACACACTCCGGGCGACTTTTCATTGAAACAATCTGCAGACATAATATCGTATTTCTCACAGAATATAAGTCAGAAGCATTTCAGTCACTTAGGTCTCGACTCGTATTGGTGAGGTATGTTTGATTTTTATACACTCTCCGAAAAAGAAATCTGGGTACTTTCACTTACATATATTTACATGTACATAAAGAAGATATATAATTAAATTTAACATATACCTTTTTTAAAAAAAAAAAAAAAAATTCCGCCTGAAGAAGAACTTAGGTTAAGGAGGGAAAAGGTTCGCATATATCGAGAATACAGGGGGAAGAATTACAAGGTAAATTTTGTTTTCTAAATTTCTATTCTGATTCACACATATCATCTCTAATGGTGTCGGCAGTAGTTTTATGAAATGATTACGTGACATAAAAACCCGAATAAAATTGTTAATTAAAAGAAATCGTCATCAAAGCTTAAGGTTTCAATTACGAATTCTGATCAGACATATTCATGTTTATAAGGAAATAGTTTAATACATAAATATAAGTGTAAGAGAGATACTCCAGTCTGGAATTATAAGAACATACAATTTCTCATTTATACAAGAAAATATTTACGGTGTAAGACTAAACATTAGGGAATAAAAAAAGACACAAGAAAAGCATTTCCCTTTTCCCTGACCCATTATTTTAAAACTTTTGAGTATTTTCATTTGCTCCAAAACAAAAGGACACAAATATCATATTCATATTACAAAGATTATATTACAAAGATACAAAAGCAGAAATCTTATTTCCTCACAAGATTTGTATTCATATTAAAACACACACGAACATTATCACACATATACATAGGTACAGAATATATTTGAAATAGTTTTCCTTTTTACACTGGTGGATAGATTTGACCTGTATTTACAACAAAAAAAATTCAAAATGGAATTTTATTTTAAAGTGAATCCATTTTGAGAATATCGAAATGTTGCAGCAATACTGATTCTTTCCCCTTTTCTTCTCTTTGCCATCTAGTTAGTTTACTTTCACATCGTTGATCCAAATGTACGTGGTTTACATTGATCTTTCCGTATGTAGTGCACGAAATATTAATTACCTTTACTGAGATAGTAAAACAGCACAAAAACTTTCTCAAATATGAAAAAAATGAAAAAAAAAAAATGCCAAAATTCATTTTCAAACATTTCAACCACATGCTTAAAAATAAAAAAGTACATTAAGAAAACATTCTCTCTCTCTCATTGTTTTACACACATATATATAAACACAAATGGACAAATGCACATACGCATAATTATTCACATTTACTGAAACATAATATACAAAAATGACATTGTCATGAAATTAAATGTAAATTTTAGCTTTGTTGTTGTAGACATTAATTCAGTGCTTATTCCTTTGTTATTTCACAGCGCAGAAAAAAAAAATAGTATGATTAACTGTGGCGTAGAAACAGATTAGAGCTTCCTCTTCATCTTTGTAGACGAATGTTGATATTAAAGGTCTTTAGAAAAACAGACATACCCTGGACCATTCGATATGATTGCAAAACATACTGTGAAGCAATATTACATAAAGCAAAAATGCAGAATGGTAATTACTATAATGGTAAACCTGAACGTAAAGATAAACTACTCCTAGAAATACACTTCACGCAAACATGTAGAAAAAGATTTACATTTTGCTTTCTCAATCGAAGAACAAAAAAGCTTAGTCACATGGCTAACAATGCAGATGAACAGCACGGAAGTAAGGGATGATCCATTATGGCCGACGGCCGCATCAGAAGACAGTTAAACAACGAAATTCGATAAGTCTCAAGAAAAAAAATCAACGAAGTATCTTTTGATGCGGTTATCCGCCATATTTAATCTATCATTGTTTTCGAGCTCTATGTTGTTAACATGTAATGTACCTTCTTCGCCCTTACATTGAAAACAACATTATCTCCGAAATATATAACTTTTCTTTCATGTTTGTGTGAAGCGTCCTTCCGGGAAATATAATACAAGCAAGTACAGCCGGTTTTATTCAATGCTACCATTATCTATGTATGAGCATAGATATACCATATTTACCATATATAGATAACCTTGTAGAGGAATAATTATATTATTAACGAATTTTCAATTAAAAAGAAAAAAAACTTTGTACTATAGACCTCTCTTCGTTCCAAGACATCTGATCTCAGCCTTTGGAAGACACATCTACAAACAAACTTTGTACTCCAAAAGAAGTACTTAAATTATAAACTCTAACGGAGCTGAGTCTCCACAGAGTGGTTCAACAACGCATTTTATCAAATACTGGCATTTTTTAATAATCCTGATATATAGTAATGATGCCCAATGAAGAAGTAATATGATAGGGTCAAGTAGTTGCTAATATTCCCGGAAATTGAACCTACAAGTTTTACAAATATTATTTACGAAATTATTCACTTCGTTAACTCGAATCTGCCTTACATATACTTAGTATTAGTGTTCTTAGAAAGTCGTATTTATTTCCATATATCCATTTTATGTTTCAGTCTCTTGAAGTTGAAATTTCAAACATAAAGCGGGACGGGCGTAAGCCATAGTGCTGTTACCGCCCATACACTTCATTTTATCTTATCTTCAAACATAAATAAAAGCACATTTTTAAAGAAGTTTTAACCTCATTTCTTCAAAGACTCTATGTACGATATCGTGTTAAAAATTATACCAGAAAGTTTCTAACTGCACTGCACATTTTCCTACTCATTTTAAAAATAATAGTTTTCGTTGGAATGAATGTAACAAAATTGGAGTTTCACCTCTACATGCAGAATTGTCTGCCACATTAATTATCAAAAGTTCAAAGAAAAAGAAGGAAATGCTTTCACACAAACATACAATCATGTACAGAACAGATAGTTGCAGATTCTAAGAAAACGAAAGAGATGGTACTATTCTGGTGATGATTAAAAGCTTTGTTAGCATATCTTTGGCAATCAAGAAGCAAGAAATTATATATTACTAAAATAATAATAAAATTAATAACAAAAATAAAAGAAAATAATAGAAATTTTTGATAACATAACGAAAAAAACAATTCAGTTCTGTAAGTTATACTTTTTCACAGAATCCTTAAGAAAATAAAGTTCCTAACTTGATTATAAATATCACAAGCAAAAACGAGAAATTATAAGATTGAAAAATGTACATAAAATCTTATTACTACTAAATACAGGAGAATTAGGTTGTTTAACTTCACATCACATTAGGAATAATTTAGACGAAAAAGCATGCACAAGTTGCAGCAGCCTGTACGAAACATCAAGAACCAGGCTTTCCATGAAAGTAGTTTTAAATTTCATGTTTGTGAAAGAGGAAGACGTAAGCAGTTTAGTAGAAAACATGCATATACACATTTTGCACGATTTGCTTGTAAACACTCATTGACAAGTTCAACTTAGTTCTTGGGTTGTATGCAACCCATGCATAACTACAGCCTCGACCAAAATTTCTCTCCTCAATGGCTAAAAACAAAGATAAGGTTCCCTAATAATGGGAATGATGTGTAAACGAAACTAGAGGTTGTTACAGAAACCTTTTCTTCTGGTGGCATACCAAAATTACTTAACCTTAATCTATATTTCTCCTTCAACATTTCCTTTAACACAGACAGATGCTTAATATATATATATTAATCAAATTAACAAGTAGACAACACTAATACCGTGATCATTACCACATTTTTTCAAAAAGTACAAAACCATGGAAACAAATTTTCATCCGGTCAGTTACCTTGAATACCTAAAACAAAATATAATTTTGTGACCACATTCTAGATTTTTCGAGTTTTAATACGTATACACACAAAAAAAAAAAAAAAAAAAACGTAATATAATACCTCATTATAATTCTAATATACACGAATACAGCTAAATGAGCAATCATAACCTTGGTGAACAACAAATCGTAGCACGTGGCATGTACGGTAAGAAACATGTGACATTTAAATACATTGTGCTGCGAGTAAAATGATATGCGATAAGCTCACATGATTTCTTCTTATAAATGTGGAATTCAGGAATACATTTTTAATTTACGAAATTCGAACACATTGTGTGCGCTGTTTTTGTTTACAGGATTTCTTTTTTATACACATATATGACACTTTCCCCTTCACTTGCTCCAGTGATGACACAACCAAGCACTGAGATCAAAAAAACATGGATAGATGGAGACATTGCACTACTGAACACTTCATTGCGCATTTCAACTGAGTGTGCTTTGTCCAGTATTACTGAATTGATTGCTCATTGGAGTACGTGATGGTTCCGTTTGCAATGTGAGGAAATTTATCAGAGACAGTTGCCACGCTTGGACTGCTTGGTGATTGAATTACGGGGGTCTCTCCCTGCAGCGTCACACAGTCCGGCGGTTCGTAGAATTTCCATGCCAGGAAATAGAATAGTAATGTTAAAGCCTTGCCTAGTAACGCCAAAGCTAGTAGATACCTGCAACAAGAAAAGAGGAAATGTTTAAGATTTCAGCTACGAACTTACTCAGATATTTCAAATTGATGATTTTTATCAATAACTTTTGTTTACAGTAAGAGGGAATTTTAAGCTATTTTTATATTCTACATAGTTCACCTAAATATAGAAAATGGAAGTGTAAGAACTACTCGATTCCTTAAAGTAGAAATCAAGAATAAGATTAGTTGAGAAACACATACATAGATAAAGAAACACTTGGTCAAAAAATTAACTAAACATTGTTCTACTATCAGAGCTATACGATGAATAATTGATCTTAAGTAAATTAAAATACGTTGCCAAGAACTATACAGTATGTTATTATAAAAACCACACAATTATGCCTTGTTTAGATTACTAACTTGTTACAATGGTAAAATCATGGTTTAAATTTTACGGAACTTAACTTGGTTATCGTGCTTGTACTACCATTGTCTGTAAAGAAACAGGAAGAGGTTTCCGTAGAGTAAAGAATCTGCTTGTTACACGGGAGATGTTTAAGTTATAAAATAATGATCATAAATGAATTGATTGTAGCGTAACGTTTTGTAGATTAGTTCTGCCATCATTCTTTTATACTTTAAAACTGATACGCATCACTAGGATGCTATACATTTCGATAAAGAAAGAAATAAACTCACGAAGTGAGCTACGCTTAACGGCCATCTTGCGTTTAGATAACTAACGTAAGAACATAACCGTCGTAAGTTGACGCTGGTTAAAATTGAAACTCGCGTTAACGTTAACGGTAACTGGCGTTTACATGACTAAAATGATCTTGGTTAACATTAACCATGGTAAGATGTTAGTAATGTAAACAAGGCATAAGCGTAACAGTTTCAGTGTTATATCAACACCTTCTTCAGACAAAACACTGGAGTTCATTATTAGGTACCAGAAAACCACAAGAAGGATTGTTTAGTTTCGGAAAGTAGAACAATCTCTGGAGCGTGATTGGCGGAAGATGAAGACTGGATGTCCACATAAGAAGAAAGATGGAGGAAGTCCCAGATACTGTACAATGAAATGTATCCATCTCAGAATGTAACAAAAGTACCTATATTAGAAAACTGTATGTGTAAAATAAAGCAAGATTATGGATACTGTAGAGGGGACACGAGATAAAAGATAAAATTCTGAAAGAAAGTGTAATTGAAGGTATGAAATGAAATGTGTAAATGCAATGTATCTGAAAGGATGTAAGGGTATACTGGTTTTATTTAAATAAAGATAATAAAACTTTATTTAACAAACCTGATTCTGTTTTAAGTATGCTTGTTTATTTATAGGAAAACCTCTCATATACTATTATTTCTTTTATGGAATCTGTCTTTTTTCAATATTACTGCATCTGCAATGCTATGATTTTAAATGCTGAGAAAGACCTGAATCAGGAATTTTAGTTTTTGGATCTCTGATATGTTCGGTGACCCTGGTCATAAGATTTCTTTGGATATGCCTACATACTTCTCACCACATTGGTATATAACTTGATATATTTTACTGTCAGCATCTTTAGGAACAAATTAACTTTTATATTGAGTGAAACTTTTCTCTAATGTACTGGTTGGTATAATTGCAGAACTTATATTGCTATCATTTTATGTCGTTTTTAGTCTATCTGTGATGGGTTGGTGCAAGGGAATGCCTATATTTGTCTGGTGCATCTTTTATGAAAGTTTTGTTTGTTGGGTTTGCTTATAATTTCGGTACGAATTCAACATGGTTTGACTAATGAGAACAGTTGTTTTGTCGTAAACAGTTAACAAAACCAATTTCATCCTTTAAATCTGCCCCCTACCTTGTAAATATTAAATGCTCGCAAAAAAATAAATTCAGACAGTATGTTATATTTCGTTTGTAATGCACGATCAGAGTTCTTGTGTATGTACTGTTCTCCTGTGGTCAGTTTGTGGCAAATCCTAGTTTTATAATCTATTATTGAAGCGATAAATTTGCAAATCTAAAAAAATATAGTGCCCTCAGATATAAAGATTGACATTCTTTAGTGAAGTGGATTCTGGGATGAATGTTATTGCCCTTGTACAGGTACTTAGAAAGGAAAAGACTAAAATCAAAATCCAATCCGCCCTTTTACCAGTTCGGGCGGATATAGTTACTCATAGATATTTTTTGAAATTATAAAATATCAGTCAGTCTTAACTCAAGCAGATATTTCAGATATACCAACAATATTCTGATTCTCTACAGAGATGAATCTTAATTTGATTTCCTTTTAGATAAACTGAATAACATTCATTCCATAAACCGCTTCACTAAAGAATGTGAATCTGAAGGCATTGTAAAAATCTTAGGTTTGCAAGTATATCGCCTCAATAATAGATTCCAAACTAGGGTTTATCGCCAACCGACTTCAGGAGACCAATACAAGTTATTGTGTTTCTAGAAATGTTGGCAGTGGAACATGGTTTTACATGGCAATGTAGCCTGACCAAAAGAAACATTAAAACCGGGGTCACCGAACATGTTAAAGATGAAAAAACTAAAACTCCTATTTCAGGCCTTTCTCAGCACTTAAGAATCTCATCTCACAGGATTGCAGATGTATTAATATTGAAAAAGATAGATTTCGTGTATGGAAAAGCTTCTATAATAATAATAAACTTCTTTGAACCAGGATCAGGGGTTGTGAAATAAGATTTGGCTGCTTTTATTTAAGTAAAACACATCAAGCAGTATTTTCTTTATTGCTTTTACATCGTTTAAGATACATTGCATTTACACATTTGTTTTCATATCTTCAGTTACACTTTCTGTTAGAATTTTATTTTTCATCTCATGCTTTCTTCTACAATTACTATAACCTTGCTTTATTTTACACACATAATAAGTTTTCTAAATAGATTCTTTTGCTTTATTCTGAGACTGATGCATTCCATCGGACAGTATCTGGAACTTCCGCCATCTTTCTTCTGAAGTGAACAGCCGCCATATTCACCAGTAAGATGCATACTATTGACAAAGTTACACGGAATACTTAATCCAAAATTTCCTTTTACCCATATTTCCTTACCTTTCTAACCAACTGATGAAGCGCACGTGTAGCTACGCGAAAATAGGCCTATTTTTGAACATTGTGTTTTTGGTGTTCTTAGTGCTGTTATTCTGTACAATATGTTATTTAGCGAGGAACATCTGACCACCAAAAGGTAAGCGAACCTTTTCTACAATAGAGTTTTGTCTTTTAACCAAGAGACGAGTGGACTGGACGAAATATTCTTTTGACATTCCTAGGTGAATTTTATTCCTTTCATTTTATTTTACCCAAAATGATGACACGAGGTGTGATCAAAATGAACATGCTTTGTGCATATTTTATTACACGTTTATATTATACATGTTACTCACAAATATATATATATTTTACAAATATATTACATCTTGTAACAAATTTCAAACCGTTTGTACTGGCTACTTAAATTTAAACTGTCAACATAACTTACATAAAACATGTAATCTTATTCATTTCCCCGAAAATTCTGCTTACTGAGAAACAGACTAACCTTCTAGAAAGGTGTAGTTATAAACAGCAGTACAGCATGGAAATGTGAACTAAATAAATTAAAATAAATAATGGACTGTACTTATATATTTTTGTTGTCTTCGTTTTAGGAAACTTCTTTTAACATACTACTAAATACTTTTCGGTCTCTAACCTCATACCTTTAATGAGTAAAACGACTCTTTTTGTTCTAAATATAATTGCATAAGAAAATTACTGTAAAAAGTGTTATCTATAATATTTTTGTTAAAGTGTACGTTGTTGTGATGTAACTTAAAAGCTTGAAATTCAGTACAGTAAATTTAAAAATAGATGTAAGTACAGTATTTACTTTTCAATTCGAGTTTCCCGAGCTCAATAATAGCATTATGTAAATTAAATAATCTAAGTCGAGATTAACACCAAAATACTCTACTGAAAGCTTATGGGACTGACGGTTTACTAGTTTCCAAAGAACAACTTAG
>JAGDQP010020246.1:0-16595 GCA_022664845.1 Lepisma saccharinum | reverse complement strand
AAAGCTTATGGGACTGACGGTTTACTAGTTTCCAAAGAACAACTTAGTATGTCACTAACTCATAAGACAGAGAATCATAAATAGAACCTTAAATGTTGGTATAAATCGGATTATAGAACGTAACAGAATCTACTTCTCATCGCATTTGTAAATCAGGTTTGATTACATTGAATTTAATTATACATTTATTTGTTTCAAAAAAGAATACTGACTATTTCACTGCTAGTCATACATCATCGAGCTTAAAGGAAAAAAATATATTAAATTTGTATGATAAACAAGGCCGCTATTAATACATGCTGTTTTCTTGAGTTATAAAGGCCTAAATTCATTGTACTGAACTATGTAGATTTTCCACAAGATCAAATTTCTCAGTTAAATCAATTATGTCTAAACGAGTAATTAAATTTCTAGTTACAAAGGATAGAAACTACATTAATGTGCTCAAAGGAATCAAATCAAAATTGAAGTCAATTTTACATTCATGGGACTGCATGAACAAACGTCAGTCCAAATTTTCCTTGCACTACTGCAGTTACCTAAAGTTGCAAATATGACATTTTTATTCATTTCTACATCAAAGCAGTAGGCACTAACATTCATCGGAATAATGCGATATTCAAATTTTAATAGTAATAAGATTCGGCTGTCGGAATGGTTGCGTAATCGACATAACTAAAATATCATAAAGTTCGAGAAAAAGGGGAAGTGGGGAGCACAGCTGAAACACCAGAAAGTACAGCAAAAAGGAAAAATGACATTTCTCTAAAATTCTGAATGCAATTTCTTATTTTATTACATATGTTAATATTTTCAAACATCGAATAAAATAATAAAACCTTGAACGGAAAACATTTCAAATCTTTCTGAAACTTTTGACACAACTTTGCTCTTTAATATTTTCGTGTGCGAAATATTTTGTTACGGGTGCATTACTTATTAAAATAAAACTGAATGAAGTTAACAAATATGCGCATAATGGAATGAATCAGTTTCACTAGTTTTGTGAATATAGTCTATTTCAATTCGTCAGCTTTGCTTTCATTTGTTGGTTAGATTGATCACTATTAGTGAGATCATTTCTTTCTTTGTCGTTGGATCAACGTCTAGTTTCTCTTTGGGCTGAATCGTTTATGGTGTGATCAGTGATGCATTTCAGGACCCTGGCGACGCCAGGGCACTTTTGAAAGTCGTATATCTGTTTATATGTCTTAGCGAACTTTATAGAATACACGACTTAGTAGCGCCAGGGCAATTTTCTCTGTAAAAATGCGCCACTGTGTGGTCCTTTCTAGTTCGTGGTACTGAAATTAAGCTTTATTCAGACGTGTTTGGTTTTAGCTTCCCTTGTTATACTGGTAGGAATTTTCTAGAGCTGCCAGACGCTTTTTTTCCCGGACATGTCCTCTTTTTAAGCGCAGTTCTTTGTCCGTTTATTTAAATTAAGTCCTGTTTTGTCCTCTTTTTCCTCTGAATGCTATACGTGCTAGAAGATATGCTACCATAAATGCCTTATTGTCATTACAAAGAGGTTGTAATTGATGTTTTGTTGGCAACGCGTTATCAGACTAAGATCATATGTATTATGTGCTTACAGTGCAAACTGACTTGCAGTGCAGTACAAATCTGAACACTGTTTTAAGTTTAGAGTAATCATGATCATTGTATTGGAATTTTCTCATTTAATTTAAGATTATTTTTAACTATTCCCCTCTGATTCTTTATGTTAAGTAGCCTGCATTATTTGAGGATCGTTTATATTAATTTAGATTATACTGAAATATGCTACGTTAGATTAGCTTGACTTTGGATACCTAAACTGGATTTGTTCCCTTCTGTTCACTTGCCCACTGGCGACTTATTATTACAAGAATGGGTATTACTTTAGCTTACGTCGGGCTTTCTTATAAACGGAACAGTCTTAACGAACAATTAAGGGAAAGTTTGACAAAACGGGTAGGTCGAACAGGATGGGAAGGTGTTCCCAGATCTAGAGAGCCGCCAGATCGGACCAATGATGTCACCAAGCGTGTGGGAGTTATACTACTTACTGGATGTATCACAGACGCAGAATTCTGTTTCAAAAATTTAGATTAATTTTTTCAAGGCTTTGATTTACTTTTGGATCAAGTTTGTTCTTCGTTTGTGGGTTTAAAGTACTTCGTCTTAATTTGCAGTTATTTAAGTGTAATATCGTGATAGTTCATTTGACCTTATGCAACTTGATCATCTAAGCAATCTTAAAATCTTAGGCAGTCGGAAAAAATGGGGATGAAAGCTGTTGGACAAAATGGTGCGCGCTATTTGTATCGAGACTCTAAATAGGTATTTTCTGAAACAATTTAAAATTATTGTTATGTAACGATAAAAAGAGGCATTGTTTCGGAAATGTACAAAACCATTTTGAAATTTTTGTAAAACTTGTCAAAACAGAAAGTACATTTTCATCTACCTTTCATAGGGATTTATTTACCACTGCTCTCATAGTTTCTGCACTCGCAAACAGAGATTATATGTTTATGTGAATGATTTTCGATGTGTAATGAAATTTACTATTGATTTAAATGCCTTCCCCATTTTATCATATCGGTTGGACAAAAAGGGGAAAACAGACTTTTTTGAAATTGTAATTTTTCAGGAAAAACGAAACCAGAAATGAAATATTTCACTATATCCGTGTGTAGTAGAAATATGAAAGTTTCATTGAAGCAAAATATCATTCTGGTTAGTTGCTTATTATTCACACAACACTCAAATAAAGTTATGCTTCCCCGTTTGGTGCAACTTCCCCCTATATACAACATAAATAGAACAGAAAGAGTACACAGGGTGAAAAAAAAATCAAACTAAATAACAAGAAAATTAATTTATTTTAAACAAAAACATGCAAGGGTGAAATAACCGTTAATTATACTAATAAATTTCTTACACTTTTTGGATAGTTTCTGAATTAGTACAGTGTTCATGAAGATGCTCTTGCTACCAACATAACTTAAATATATAAAATTCTCTGCTGCCTAGAATAAGATCCAACTGAATAAAGTACCCTGCAATATATTTTCTTAAAGCACAAGAGTGTTTTGCCATGCACCTTATATATTATAAACGTACTTGCGAAGGTACGTTTATTAACCTGGAAACTGTGGCAAACTTATTTGCCAACTAAGACAGAGTTTTATGTTCTCAACCGCCATGTTTTATGTCCTCCCTTTTTTCCAGGTCGAAATCTGGCAGCCGTGGAATCTTCTGAAACGTCCAGCTCCTTTATCAGTATCATATACATCGAATCGGTATTGGTACCAAGGTTGTATATCCTCTACGTCATGATCTACCATATGATCTCTGTTGAAGTGCTCTTATCTGAATATAACGAGTACTACCTCAAAATAGCACACATTTATACTCACTGCTACAAATATTTTCACAATATATTATGCCCGCGTCTTCAGGTGTTGACTAGGTACAAATATGGGTAAAATTGATCAAATCAAATGATTATTGTCATGTTCTCTACCTTGTAACCTTCCAAAGTGACCATAGGTTACTTCTCTTCTGAATGAAATAATTATTTCCTATAAAATAATACCAAATCGGTCATAATTAGGTGCTCTTCCGTCTCTGCCAAATTCTTGTAACATTGTGGCATTGTCTACTTATCATTGCCAGATTGAATATATTTATGTAACCTTTTGAGTCCATCTTGACCAAATTGTTCTTGTTGGTCCTGACGTTTGCTAGAACGGTTTGAATGAGGCTAGTTTCTCAAACTTTCAATATATCTTCCGCTGATATCATTTGTTTTATAGCACTGATTACAATATTGTTTTCTGTGCAAATCCACATGCACTTAGTCTGAAAATTGTTCTATGTCTACATTATCTTCACTTGAGAGGTTAATCTCCGTCGATATTCTGCCACTTTCAATCAGTCGTTAATATTTTATTTTGATTTCTGCCGTTTTATAGATATATTTTTATTTCTACGTGAGAAAACAGCTTATGCATTGCAATTCTACCAATCAAATAATTCACAATAAATGTATCTTAGGCAATAAAAAAATAAAACAATTGTTGGACATAAATCTTAGAGCTACAATAACTAAAAATACCTTGCTTCAACAATATCACACTATCGTTTTGTAAAACAGATTTCAGTTACTCTAAACTGGCTCTTTATAAATTTTCTACAAGGAAAAGATGACAAAGGGAAACTAATACAGAACGTAAATTTGTTCGCAATGTTGGCGATGACAAATAACGTCATAATATAAAGTCACTTACATACAAGTAAAAGAACACGTCCGGTTGTGTTTAAGAGAAGGACAATAAGAGATGTGAAGCATCATCATTACCTGAATGTCCACCAATGTAGGTCTAAGAAAACTCCTACAAAAGGCAGGAATCAAAATTACATTCAAACGAATTAGTAGTAAACCCTGATCAAGGTACTATTAAATTTTCTACGCAGGAAAAAGATCGACTAAAAGTTACAAAAACAAAGCAGATATAACGAAAGTGAAATTCGGAGGACTAAAATCAAGAAATAGACATCAGAAGACAAATCCAGTTGAGAATTTCAGTAAGGTTAGAGAGACGAGTAATGGAGATGTGATGATGAAGCCTATAAGAGTGAACAAAATATCAACCTACAACTATTACAGTTGCTAATATACGGTCATTAGACACGTGATCAGGGATTAGCAAGTTAATGCACTAGTAAATCAAAAGACATGTGAAGTAAACCATTCAAGGTCCGAGAAACAAAAACAAGAACACCAAATTATTATATGATAGATTCATAACATAAAATTGCTTCAATACATTTTTGCAATTAAAATGTTAGATTATTGCATTTATCAAACATCTTTTGAATGTCCCAAATGCATATTACCATCTTCCTAAACATCAATTATGGCTTTAATTTACAAGGTGACAACAAAACTTCAGAACATTCCCGATTATCATTCCCAAGAAAGATCAGAATAATGACATAATAAAAATAAGCAAACTGAAAAAAGCGTTTTATAGGATTCTTTCTGTTATAACTATTGTAATACATAAATATTGGTCAATGCTGAAAATGTAAGGTAATAGCTGTCAAACCGGTACTGAGAAACAGAAAACAATTAACATTACTAAACAAATAGAAAATTGAAAGAAAAATTACAGTTTTATTAGTAGTCATGTGGTATAACGTGTTAGGCCAATGTTCACAAAGTTCTGGGTTCGAGTCCCGGCTAAGTCATGGGTGTTTGCGGATTTCCGAAACTTAACAGATTACGGATGGAGACGGATCGAAGACATTATAGTTACTCAGAAGATGGTCCAGAAATAAAGCGTTACAGATAGACAAAACTTAGTGTTTATTAAGTACGAATGAAAAATAATGTGGTAATTCTTTCTACATAAATAGATTATCTGTGAAGGCAAGTTGAGAAATGTTCAGAAAAGCATATATCCACAAAGTTGGTTGTGTTACTTGGTAGCTTATTTAGTAGAGCTCCCGACTGGTAATCAGAGAGACCAGGATGTCATTCCCCGCTACCGACCAATTTTTCAATGCATTTTTCAATTAGTATCCACACACAAGGTATTGTATAAAGAAATTATCATATATATCACTCGTACTGCAATGATCTGCAGAAGTTCAGCTAAAAAAATTACGAAAGAAGTGCAGCGCGATACTAGCAGGGTCTGATTGGTTCAGCTGTCTGACTTCATATACACAGAATTTGGTTAAGTGCCTGAAGCATCCGACCGGAAATCGGAATACCGAGGTTTGATTCCCCGCTAGGATGGCAACCAACTTCTGTGCAGTTTTCAAGTAGCTACTTTTGCAACTACTACGTTAATTTAGTGCCGAACAGATTTTTCACCATCTTCCTCAAGGTCTCCAATTGCAAGCCTTCGAATACGTTTTCGTCACTTTATCATAGAATCCTTGTTTGTGTTCTATAGACATAGTACTCAAAATAAAACATGTAATCGATATTTTTTTAGCCACATTCGATACATTCTTCTTGATAATGTCCATTCTGTTACCTCTATTCTAGTCTTAACTTCTATTTCATCCTTCATATCCTCACGTGTAATACTTCTCAAATACCTAAAAACTTGATAACTTTGCTATCTTATTTATACTTTAATTTTGATGCTCGTTTTATATTTCCTTTGTTACATTCGCAATTCCTTACATCTTCTTCACGTTTATCCTTATTTCGTGTTCTTTACAGTTTTTTCTTTGATTTTTGACATTATTTTTAATTTATGTTTCAGCCTCTATGAAAAAAAGAACCCTCTCATTCTGAAACCTCTAACATTTGATTCTTCTTCTTCCAATAATAACCCCTTACTCGTATTGAAGAATCTCTTAACGTTCCAAATTTTTCCTTAAGTATTGAAAATTCTTCATTATCTTCACTTTTCATTTATTTATTTATTTACTGTGAGTAAGCATTTGGCTGTTTCGTAAAGATTCTCCAAGTATTTCTTCAAATTCGTGAGTAATATTACATTTCGATTATTGATGAGATTATTATTCATACCCTCGATTAACGAGATAGCGTTTTTTTACTTTCTTCCAAATTCCAGCATTTCTGACAAAACAGTGATCATTTGGCTAAGTCTATGTGCCACGTATAAGGTGATTACAAGTCATTAATTAATCTTACACGAAGACAAACTGAGTTTGCTCATTAGAATTTCAGTAACTAGAGTTTGGATAAAGGAATATGTTAAAGGCTGTGGGTAAGGAAAGAAATTCTTGTAAATAACTTAAGAGCAATTTTTGTCCTTAGTATTTATATACCAATTTTTAAAAAATGGAAAACGTCTACACGGGGATGTTGTAAAAAGCAATATCAATGGTGACGCCTCAGGTTCATACAAGTTCAAAGTAGTACAGAATTGTCTAAGCATATATTGAGAAATAATCATAAGGTTTAATTTTAACAGTTTATTAAATATTCCATCTTAGCTACAACACTAAACATCTGAGAATCATTTGCTATATTGAAATGAATTTTTTATGGCCATGTCTTCTGGAGAAATTCTTGAATGAGAGACAGAATGTTGCAGTTTATCAGGATCAATAGAGATCGATTAGTAGTAGCGTTTTATCTTGAGTGGAGTATTACATCTATCTTTGAAATGAAAGATTTTGAAGTGTCGGAGAGTGTCTCCACCATCAGAAAAGTTGAAAGTACTACATAATTAAACAATCATTATATACAGGGTGATTCTAAACTACGGGATGACTAGTCAAAACAAGAAAAAGTTTCTTTCAAGGAATGTCAAGGAACCAGAGGTATGCAGATCTAGCTGCTCATCATTACAAATGACATAGTATGTCGATAAATTATGACGTAAGATGACTTAACAAGTTAGTGTGTTCAAGAAATATTCCCGAACAAAGTTTGTGATTGAAGAATGTAGTTTGATGGGAACTTCTATGCTTGTCAACTGTGCAGTACCGCGCAACGTCAATGGAAGAATTCTTTCGGTTTCTCACGATTCCCCTTGACACGGCCCTCCTCAAGAATATTGTCGGACTGAATAGCAAAGACCCGTCCTGTAAATCTGTAGTGAGGTTCTGACGTAGCACACATGATTTCGGTGGACCAAATGCCCGGAAGATGAGTTTTCACCATACACGCAATCAGATACTTGAACTGCAACAAAGCAATATTTGGATTGGGAACCATTAAAATGAAATTTTGAATTATTAATAGATGTTGCACACATATATTACCTGCTCATATAGAAATTATCATAGGCTCTACAAGCACCTCTCTCCCCGCAAGAATACTGCCACAAAATACAAGACTCATCAATGAGGGCTCCAAATATCATTGGTGCTGGTATCGTGCCACATATGCGTACAACTAACCACTGGATGCCAAGAGCAAAAGAACGGTGGCGATCATGAACACTCCTGAAAATGTAAAATAAAAATATTACAAATAAGTGAAAAGAGAGAGAGAGAAAATGATTAGGAACTAATGCATGATGTGAAAAGGAAATTCCTTCTAAACATGTAAACGATTTACATAAAACAATGTAAACACACACTGATTATAATTATTAGCAGATGTGTGAGATCAAAATAAGTCACAATGCAAGATAATGTTAAAATTTCAGGTTAAAAATTTTAAATAAAGTAAATTTTGGTAATTGCTCACATTTTATGCCAGTATTGTAGGGAAAACAACATATAAAGTTCAGAAAGAGTCTCATATTTGATAAAAATCACAATGGTTTTGCACGTAAAATATTGATTATATGATATTCAAGGTAATAAAAAAGAAAAATTATTTAAACTTTAAAATTTGGCGCGGCTAAGTCTAACTGAGTGGAAGGAATTTGAACTATTGATTTTCTAAAAATGGATTAGCAACACTGAACTACTGTACCAATCAAGATAGTCCCGACGGCTCTGAGCTAGTCTCGCCAAGATGTTTCCAACGGCACCTTAAACATCTCTCTACAGCTTGTATAGTTTTTTTTATTAAAGAATAGATCCGGGTAGAAACGGAAGAGGAAAGGAACCAAGGTTTGGCTGACGCAGAGAGTGGACAGGCGCTGACGGTGTTGCCAACTTTCCTTGACGGTGTCAACTCCGCTTGCCAACAAGCGGAGAGGGAAAAAAAGAATATTTCCTTGACGGTGTTCTGCAGTGAAGATAACAATGTGTGACCACAAGGCATCCAAGTGAGGGAATAACATGTGGCAACAGTGTGTATGACGTTTGGCTAACCATCCAATGCAGCGACTTTCCCTTCTTGTTCGTAGGCGGGCAAAACGGAAGATAGAGGTAGATACTCTCTCTATTAGCAGTATAGTTCCTGAGATTTAATTTCTGGACACGGATAAATGAACGGACACCATGAGCGGTATTATAAGGTCCCTTTTGCTATAGCTTCGCTATTAAAGGATCTAAAAAACGAACTGCCAAAGCTAAAACAAAGCTTACCTCGTAATTCTGGCCTCAGCAATTGCAATCCTTCAATACGCGAAGCTTTTCGCTCCTTAACCTAGGAGCTTCTTCATTCGCACAAATATTTTTTAAAGGTGTGTCTTAATTATGTAATCTTCGTGTTTATGTATATGTAAATATGTGAAAGTAAAGGAAAGGGAGTACAATTGTGTCTACACTAAAGCATTTACAGAGTGTCGCTACCCTTCATCTAGGGTTACCAACTTTTCCTTTCCGGATTCCCGGATATGTTTTAAATTTGATGCATAGAGTGCCTGAGGTAGACTATTTGGATAATAAACTTAAATGAAAGTAGGCCCTAACTTTCAGTAATGTACCTCACTTTTTAAAAACTAGTAAGTTTTAATAACTAAGTACTACTGATTTTAGAATAAAATTCAAAAATTAGTAACGTATGAGATAATTGTTTACGTAATCTGTATTTTCATGAAACCATAGCGTAACGTAACAGAACGTAGCTCACGTAACTTTGGGGAATCTATCTTATTTTGCGGTATCATAAAATGAAGTCTCTCTAAATTCAGCACATTTCGTACAGTGTAATCTATATACTGCAGGGATCCTCGAAGGTTGTGCCGCGGAAATCCACAAGAAGCATTTTATTAAAATGGAAAATATGAGCATATATAAACTAGACTTACGTATTAAATATTTTACTGGTGTTATTATTAACCTTAGGCCTTAAAAAAGTATAAAAGTGTGATTCAAATAACAGTAGTAAATAACGTGTAGTCCATAATTGCCATTTTTACAATTCAGTGGGAAACATGTGCTTGTTTATTTTGTACAGTTGTTCAATGAGAGAAGGAATCGCACACAAACACATCCGCTCCACTGAAAGTAGTCATTCTCGTTTCTTATATATTATGTTGACCAAGGCGGAGAAGCTTTATTCGCAGTAGTTTAGATAGGACATATTCTTATAACACTGACAAAGTACATTCGCGAATTGCCTGATAGCTATTGGTGTAATATTGAAAAAAAAAAAAGCAAAGTTCTGCTGGGACCAGTGTGTATTATACTAATTTTAGTAGCCATAGCGGTATTTGTATAGCTATAAGTCTTCATAAATCAGGAATTTCATAGTAACGGGTGTTACGCTAGGAGATATTCAAACTTAAATAAACATCATTAATGAAGAAATAATTTATGACACCACAGTTACAAAAAACTTATCCAGATTGGCCTTTTCTTCAAATTAGACACTGCTTTCAACTTTTAATTTCCTTGCATTATCAAAAAAAAAGGTGTAACGGGTGTTACTCGCTCAAAGCCCATTTGCGGAGTGCCTGACTGATATTGCTAAAATATTGAAAAAGAAGGGTTGTCCTGTTACACACAGTATTTTTGATAGTACTTAAGGCTTATAAATCGGCTCTGTTTCAGTAACTTCCTCGGAACGCATTTGCAATAGTTCTTTATCCTCCAGGATTTCAGTGATGGTGGCGTCTTCAAGTTTCTTGATCAAACTGAAAATACTGCTTATTATCTCTCTATCTCCATTATGTACTTCACGTGTTTAAGACAGTACTTCAATCTAAAGCATCTAAAACCTCAAAGTCCATTTGCGTCGCTTTTCATTGTAAATAATACACATAAACGTGCACAATCCCACACAAGTACTAATTACATATTACTATGTACGATCATAAAAGTAATGCAAAACTCTTTGAGTCTAACACCCTTCTACCGCACTACCATATCAACAACTTTCTACTGCAAGAACAAGTACCTCTTACTGCTTGCCTGCCTCGAACAAGTCTGCAGGGCGATTTAAGAAGTCAGTACGGGCAGCTAGAGCCTTGACCGAGTAACACGCTAAGGGTTGATTTTCAAACACGCTTGCGTTGCGTGCTTTGCTTGCGATATGGGTGAATAGCCAACTGAAACACTTATTTCAACACGTAATGAAACTACACCACGAAACGCCACCTGTTTCAATTGGCTATTCATGCAAATCGGAAGCAACGCAAGCTTCCAAGAAAAGGAGCCCTAATTCTCCTTTTTGACATTGTAAGGAAATTAAAAGTGAAAACAATTTCTAATTGGAAGAAAAATTAAATATGAATACGTTCTTTGTAACATTAGTGTCATATTTCAAATTATTTCATTAGTGATGTTTATTTATGTTTGAATGTGTCCGAGAGTAACACCCGGTACGATGGAATCCCTGATTTGTGAAGACTTATAAATATGCAAATTACCGCTATGTGCCGCTAAAATTAGTACAATACACACTGAGACCAGTAGTACTTTGCATTTTGTTCAATATTAAACCAATATATGTCAGGAACTTCGCGAATGTACCTTGTGAGACTCCCCCCCCCTCCCCTGAATCCATAATTCAAGTAGTGTTGTTTCCCAAAATTTCAGCACCACAGTTCGACTACACTGACGTTCAGCCAACTATTCTGCCTCTTCTAATGGTATATGTTTTGTGTCTTCATTAGTAACGGGAAGAGATTGTTGACCCAGTCGTATTCGCCCAGACTGTTAGAAGGAAAACATTGTTGCAATTTATCCTCCAGAACCGAAAGATGTTCTACATTCAAACTGTAATTAATCATCGAATGAGTGTCAGCTGTGGGAGAGAACATTTCAATCTCATTCTTTTCAACATTTAGTTTGTGTGTGGCTTCCAGAGGAGGAGGATCTCGTGCTCATCGCCTATGGCAGTGGATAGTGGAGTGAAGGACTGTTTGACGGACATACATTCAACACAACATAACATACAATTACACAAAACAACGTACATACATACAGCACATCTACATTATACCTCTTTCGAGTAACACAATTTTCCTTTTATTCACTATCTTGTTCATTTTGACGAAAAAGCTTTTAGCTTCACCAAACTCTTCACCTACTTTGAACAAAAAATCCTGATTATGTCCTAAAAATTCCAGATTTCGTCCTAAAAAATCCTGGTTTTGACATTGTACTTATTCTTTTTTCCCCCTTCACTAATCCCAGATAACAAACTAGCCTCCGGTTGTGAAAAGGCTATACTTGTAAACACTTAACTACTTTACCTATTTTGACTACTTTTTTTACAT
The DNA here is from genome assembly GCA_022664845.1 of Lepisma saccharinum. Taxonomy (NCBI): domain Eukaryota; kingdom Metazoa; phylum Arthropoda; class Insecta; order Zygentoma; family Lepismatidae; genus Lepisma; species Lepisma saccharinum. The sequence continues at coordinate 4,545 of JAGDQP010020246.1, read as the reverse complement.
TTACTACATTGTAAGCGTTTCCGAACGCCCTAGGGACGAGGACCTTTGCACCCCATTTTGGTGTGCATTAACAGAACAGGAACTTTCATTCTATCTTTGGTAGCTCAACACGTACTTCCATATTTGGAGAGAAGCTCTTTGGTCGGGAAGTTTACCGGTCCCTGCTGTACACAAAAGCCACCGTTTTATCTACATATATATATATATTTTTTTTTTAAATTAAATTGTTCCAAAGCGGGGCACTTCAAAATCATGCGTGTGACGATGCCTCATGCTCCGTGCGTGCAGTGGCGGGTTAAAGAAACTAAATTTGGGAAATAAAAAATGTCACTGTAAAGGAATTCTCACGGAATAAAAAACTGAGGTTTGTCGAACAAAGCAAATTCCCGGACATTTAACTTTCGAATCCGAACCCCGGACAAATTTCTCGATTCCCGAACTGTCCGGGTCAATCCTCGACGAGTGGTAACCCCACCTTCACCTACGAAAACAGAAATTTTGTATTCAAGTGTAATTTTTTATATGTTGCTTGAAAGTGAACGGTCTTGCCATCGCCGTAAAATCTTTTTCGATGTAAAAATTTTTCTTCAAATTGGAAAATATTAGTCTTGATGTAAAATGAAATTAACTTCAATATTTCATCTATCTCCAATGCTGTAAATTTATTTTTGAAACGAAATGCCCTTGAACATGACAAAGCTAATTTGCTGGAATTGAATTGTCAATATCAGCAACGTCAATGGAAGCAAACTTTTTGTTTTGGGCATTTACCAAATAACAAAACTGAATTTTGATATCGTAGCTATTGTTCGCAATCCCTTTAAATTTATGGTTCAGTGTACTTAAATTTTGACGAAATATTCTGCTAGCAGGTACGCGGGATGTTTGAGGCTCAAAAACATACAATGAAGTGAATCACCTTCTTTATGAGCCTAATGAAGACTGTAAATTGTGGGTAGCTATGGGCCTGGTACAAAAAGATTATGTTCATCCGTGTCTTTTAGGAGTGTATTTCATATAGCCCGTTTAATTAGTCTATCTATGGAGTTTAGCCTATAGTTTAGAATTTCTTCATAATTCGTAGTGGAAAGAGTTTTCAATTTTTCCACTGAATTCTTCTTTGGAGATACTGACAAACATTCCCTCTTTACCATTTATAACGTGAATTAGTTTGTAGCCATTTACAAAATTATTTCCAGAGTTTGGATAGATGTTTTCATTATTCATAATTGTGGATTTAGAGGGTGATACTATAGAATGACCTAACACAAAAATACATTGGAATCTGAACGACTCTTGCGAATGTATGTTTGTGATATGTGCAGAGGGCTTTTCAATAGAACAGAAGAATTCACCAACTGGAGGTGTAATATGGCTAATCGTAAGATTTCATTCCTTTCTTGAACAAAATATTGAATTTTGGAGATAATTTGTGCAGCGTTAGATTTATGTATAGACCTAATGTATCTTTTGCGATATTATCATTATTTTTTAGGAGGTAGGTTAGTAATCCACACCACTCCCAGAGACTGAACTCTCTTTCTTAGTGTAAACAACTTTGTCTTGTATTTGATGCTTATCAAAGAATGGAAGTAGGTCTCATATCTAACCCACAGTTCATTCTGAAGCCTTGTAGTTACGGAGGTGTGAAACTAGTAACACTGTAGGTGGAGTTGATACAAAGTTGGTATTTCGAATTAATTAGTCAGTGTTCTTCAGAATACGGTTACTTGCATCACGCAAGATCTTAAGTGTGTTTGTTGAAGTTGCCGTTGACTTTAACTGTAAAAACCTAAGCAGTACTTTAGAACGTAAAGATTTTAGACACAGAATGTCAAGAGTAAGAAAAGCTATTTTTTATCTTTGTCGTTCGAATTGGCGTAAACCCAACCTAATATGCGGTTGAAACAATACTTCTGCCCTTAGTATTTTGAATACTTCAATACGTGAAGCTTTTCTCTCCTTAACGTAGAAGCTTCTTCAGACGTACACAAATGTTTTGAAGATGTTAATTGTATAATATTTGTGTTTATGAACATGTAAATATGTTTAAGTGAAAGAAAGGAAGTACAATTGTTTTTACAGTAAAGTATTTAGGATGGTATCACTACCCTTTCAGCAAGTTGGTAGAGTGCTGGCTGGCCTCGTATTCAGAAGGTCGACGTTTCGAATCGAGATACCGGCGATCCTGACTGAGGTTTTTCCTCAGTCACACCAAGATAATGTCCGGACGGTACATTCGAATTGGGTCCTGGTCGATTTCCTTCTCACATCCTCTCCCCCTCCCTGTCCCGGCATGAGCCACAGATACGTATAGAATTCAATCAGCTCAATCGAGACAGGAAAAAACTTTATACCGTTATATATTTCATTCTACAACTGAGAACTTCTTCATGAATGATGGATACGTAAAAGGAATAAGAAAATAGGAAGGAAGGTACAACAGAATCGAGAAGATTTCATTTCGTTTACGTATCTATCATTGCTGAAAAAGTTCGCAGTGGTGTAATGAAACGAACAGTTTAAAGTTTTCCTCTTTTTGTAATTAGAGGCTAATGTCTTGTACGTACAGTAAGTATGCTTAGATCACCTGAATCACATTGATGATATCCGGCGTTTGTTTAGTGTCTATTATTCTCAAATATAGTTTTTTTTTGTGTGTGTGTGTTTGAATCGGACTGAGCATCACATTTAAATATAAAGAACTCACTCTATGGCGTTACATACAGCACATATTTGGACCAAAGTATAGACTTATACTCTTTTGTGTGATGCGTTGTCATCGTAACGGAACTTCGGGGATTTCGTACATGGGATTCAATATTTGCTAATTCAACTAACTATTTGCATTTTCTTTATGGATCAAAACGGAGAATGTGTGGTTTCCTTTAAAAGTCGAACAGGGTACAAAGGGGAGAATTAATTGTTAAACTACCCAGAGGCCTTTCTTATATATTAAGGAAAAAAGTAGCAGTGTATGACTCTTTGAAGAGTGGTAATGTCAGATGTTCTAAAATCCAAATGAGAAATTTTACAGAAGAAGCAGGTAACTAAATAGATTTAGCTTCACATAACGTATGACTTCCAACACAATGTAATTGGTTTCACCTCTTCCTGATTGATTTGGCGCTTGGAACAAGGATGCAGGCATGCGAGTGGGCATATCGAGTGTTTTTCTTTTCTTTTTCCCTTTGTTAATGGCACTTAAAGTGTTTGGCATTTCCAATCACGATTTCTTCTTGTCCGTTTTTTGTAACGTCGTATATACTGGCTAAGGAAATTTTATTGTTATGCTTACTTAGTAGGTTTATATTTACAGAAACTTATTATTAAATTTTAAATGTAAATATTAGGAATGTTCTAGTATGCATATGTTTCTGTCTTTGTGTGATTAATATTTGAGAACGACGTTTTTATCTGTGTATATTCAAAGTAATTGCTTTCATGTATTCCTTAAACCAGGTGCGTACCTTATCATATTTTATATCATTTGTGCAACATGTACAGAAATTTGTTTAAGTGAACACTTAAATCAAATCAAAACAAGACTACCAGTATTTCAACGATTCAATGACCACATGTGTTTTGAAATGCAGCAAAACTGCTCTAAAGAAACAGGACAAATCTTTCTCATGACATAATACATGTTAAGAATTAGAATTGCCAGATTCTGTTGGAACAAGAATGTTTTTGCCTTATAGTTTACCTCAGTGTTGCTGATAGAGCTGGCATCGTTCCTAGGAAGGTGAACAGCATGACGAAGAAAGCTAAGGCTATAAATGGCCAAAGGTAAATGCAACCAGACGGACATCGCTCGTTCTTGGCGTGGAATTCGTACAGCTCATTACCAATTGTAAGATTATGAGACTCTCTTGCTATGCATTCACATTCGGAATAGATCTGAAAGATGCAAACAGAATAAATATAATGAATGGAACAGATCAGCCTGAATGTTAGGAAAAAAATTAACGCTTAAGATATAATCTAAAACATTCATCAGTGGCGGTTAACATGGGATAAAAGGAAAAATCAGTCATAAAATTTGACCTAGATTATTTACAAATATACTAATATTTCTAGAATGCAATAAACAATAATATGCTAACCAATTATTGCATTACGGTAATAATAATTGCAAAAATAAGAATTTTACCACTTTTTTCTCTCTTGTCTCATCTGCAAGTTTTTACTTCCAGCCTTAACAAAGCATTACTTTTTTACTTCGTGCGCCGCAGCTGTCAATATCGCCATGCTGTTTTACTGGAACAGTGTTCTTACCAACCCATTTTAAAGCCATTCTCAACGGTTAGTGTTGTCAACATATTTTATTCACACCGCATCAACGGACAGGCGATCGGCAATATATATATATATGAGCTCCTGCGTAGCCTAGTCGGTAGCGCGCTCGACTTCAGTGTGAGCGGTCCCGACTTCGATTCCCAGTGGGGGTTCAAAAATTTCGGTGTTGACCCAGCATCGTGAGGACAATTGGGGAGCTGCTGTGAATAAAAAAAGACAGTGGCGATCACAGTGAGAGCTTCGGCT
>JAGDQP010020245.1:0-33595 GCA_022664845.1 Lepisma saccharinum | reverse complement strand
ATATATATATCATGAAAACTTTAAAGTTTTGTATTGTATTTGTTATTTTCTTTTCCTTTAGAATACTTTATAAACGTATTTAGAAAATTTTAATATTTTGTATTGTGATTGGAATTGTTAATTATTAGATATTTTGGATTTTTCTTCTTAAAAACTTTATAAAGGTATTTAGGAAATTTTTAGGGTGTTGTAATTGTTAAAATTGTAAATCTTTCACAGAACTGCAATGTGCCATTTGTGATGTTGGAAAAATTAGAATCCAGAAAATGTTTGAAGCTAGAATTCTTAAAGCTGCGTAAAACCAGTGAACGAAATGTAATAACAATATTGTAAATAATAAAATTGAACAATAGTTTGTATTACCTTTTGTTAAATGTAATTAACATATTTTCTAATACAAGTAGCCTACAGGGAATTAATTAAAATTGCTCATTATATTTAATGAAATTATTTTATTGTTATAATATTATTGAAACGTATTTGGTAAATAACCACATTACCAGAGTTAAATAATTATTATCTCGTTATTATTATTAACGGCTAGAAGACGGATGAAAGTCATTTGTCATATTGTGAGGGTAGGAAGGGGAAAAGGACGGAAGTGGTGAGGATGGAGGGGCGGGGGCGCTGGAAATCATGGGCCTAGGGCGCCTGTACGTATAAATCCGCCTCTGGTTGTAAGCAAAAGAAGATCTTGTTGTATCCAGATAAATATTGCTTCAAAATAACTTTAGATTCCAGGATCTTCAACTTAACTTTACTACGTTATCAGGATTTATATTTCTCGTTCAACTTATTTAAGAGCAGATTTCAGATTACTGATTTCAGATGTAGAAAACTTTTTAGTTTAAAATAACTTGGCCTGAAAAGGTTTCAATCACAATCGTGGGGTACACAACTATATGATAATTGGGAAAGACAGTACATTTCTGATAGGGTTCACTAGGAACTACATAAGAGAAGCATGCTTTTCGCTTTATACATTCACACCTTCTCACACTCATCCCATGCAAGCTTCCGCACATCGTACAGGTACCAACAACGCTTGATCAATTTCATGGCATCATTTTACATTCAGGGCAAACAAAAAATGAGTTTATATATATACAAGGTTATAAATTAGTGCATACAAAAACTTTGGGGGCGAATTCCTGTTACCAAAGCGAAAAAAAATATCGAAACATGCCCAATTTCGGATCCATAGGCGCTCAAAGTCATAAATGTATCTTAAGTAGGTGTGTTGGCTAAGACTTTAATTGTAATTTGCTAAGCCGACACCACTTACGTTATTATGTAAAACTTAGGTTTTTATATGGGCCAGTCACAATTCGTCCCTTAGCTATTAAAATTCACCTCCATGTCCCTGCCGAGACTCGAAACCGGGATCTTCGAGCCGTTGGCCTACCGCCGCAAACTGCACGGCCACCCGGCTGGCTAACGTTATTACGTTTAGAGATATGACTTCATTTATTATGATGTCACGATAACGTTGAGCTCCTATAGCTCCGAAATTTCTTCAAAAGAAACTTTTTTGTGTTTTGCTGACAGGAATTCACTCTCAAATTTTGCATTTACTGATTTATCACTCTCTAAATCGATAGTAGGGAAACTATGGAATTATAACAATCTTATAACTTTTTATTTCAGAAGTAATCAATAAACATGCATATAAGCTACAAGTTGACAATAATATTTGATATTCTTTTTTTTAAATATTTTTCAATGATCATATCAAAACTTGATTTCCAATTTGTATGCCTAGCAATTCATGTACCGAGCCGCGTCGTGCCGATCTGATAGTCGTGTGGTTTGAGGCGCTAAGCTTGTGACTCGAAGGTCCCGGGTTCGAATCCCAGTTGTTTGTTTGTGCATTTAGAGATTTAACAGCTAATGGACTTGAGACGGACCGAAGTCATTAATTAGTTACTAAACTGACCCAAAAATACAAAATAGACCGATCCAGGTGGTCGAGCTAGCTAGTGCGGTAGTCTGTCGACTCAAGGATCGCGCGTTCGAATCCCGCCTCGGGCATGGATGTGATTTTAACTCTGTTGTCCGTAGTTAGGAAAACTCAGTAATATCAGTTGAAAGATTTAATTTAGTTGGGTGGCGCATTCGGTCATGGTGCGTTTCACTTTTTCTTTTTTTAAAAGTAGCTCAGTGGTAGAGCGTTTGTGTAGTACTCTTGGTTGTGGGTTCGATCCCAGCGCCCGACTACCCTAACTGAGGTTTTCCAGAATTTTCCCTCAGTCATACGAGGCAAATGCCGGGATGGCACCTTCAACATAGGTCTTGGTCGATGCCTTCCCGAATTCTTTCCTATTCTGTATCCCGACCTGAGCCGTAGATACCTAAAGATCATAAATAAAAAGCATTCAAATTCAAGCGATTCATGTTTAACAATACTAGTAAGTGTGTGCTTGAGGGACAGTGGTTTATGTCTGTTGTGAAAGAAATTTTATCTGCTAGTAAAACGAAATTTAGTTTCGTTTTGTCGCGAACAGTAGATATAATGGCAGTCTCAGATAAGCATACACACACTGATTACTAAGACCTTCTGACAATAATTTTTTAAACATTCAATACGACAGTCAACAGCGGGTTTAAATCTATAACTTTGTCTCCTAGGACGACTGCCAACCACACGTTGATACTTCAGGACACCTCTTCGGGCCCAGGAAAAAAGATAATTTTGAACGCCTTCGGTCCCAGCGTCTCCGTGAGGCGACACGAAACACAACAATTACAAATAATTATTGTGTGAAAGCGCAATGCTACTTGCTTTTGTTGGCTGTTTCTATTTTTAGAACAAGCCTGGAATTAACCAGAAAGAAATGTTTTGTTTTGTTTGAGCTATTGGGACCTAAAGGAGCTTAGTGAGAATTTGGCTTCTCGAGAAGACAGCAAGTTTTGTCATCCAGTCATGGGTAAGATTTTATTTTCAAATCTATTTTATTCTGCTATTACGTTATTTTTACATGAATTTGAAGTTAGATGTTTGGAGAATATTAGAAAATATTCGTTTATCGAAAAACACAATCGCAAGTAGGAATAATAGTAGTGCAAAGTTTCATGTCTCCTATAGGAGACATTGGGTCTCTAAGCTTATTTTAGGAAATATAGGTAATGTTACATTTTTAATTCTGGCGCTCACATTTAGAGATGTTACAGCTACAATAAATTAATTTATCTTTCTTATTTTTATCTCTATGGATAAATATGATTTTTTTTTAATTTTCTTTGATTATGGTCTTTCATCACACTACTATTATTTGTAATTTCTTCATGATTTTTTTTTATTTCTTCAGTTTCTGAAATGAGAAACTAATTTATTTTTTCCAAATGAAAAATAAATTACTAAAATATATTTAAATTACCTGAAAATATATAAGAAAGATAGACAGGATATCCGCAAATTGTTCTACTACCCCCATTGAATTGAATTGTATGAAGGCATTTATACAACTTTGTCTCAGTCCGAATTGATATTAGTGGCAGAATTGATGGAGTCAAAAAGAAGGGATGAATTAGGAGAACCCCGGGAAAACCCACTCACATGTTAGTGCAGCATAAAGCTAAAATAGCAAGAGCATGGACTGAACCACGGACTCCACGCAGAAGACCAAACTGCACTACCGCTGAGCCACACCAGTCACCTAACTTATCCAAATGCAGAGCAGAATTCAGACAGAATAATCCTCCCTTCTAAAATCAAAGGAACTACTCTCAAATCTCTCAAACTCATCCTTTTCCGTCACCATCACTTTATTTACAACCTGACATTGAGATGAAACATCAAGAAAAACGAAAGAGTATGGAATGGTTGCTGTATGGAAACTCTACAAGGAACCATTGAAATACGCTCACCCATGCGTTCAAAGGAGGTCAATACAACTTTGTGAACCGATTTCTCATTGAATATAACAACACTATAATAGCTCCATGAATTATTCCATTATTGAGGCCCTAAGCTGCAAAGACAATTTGTGGATACCCAATATATACTTTATTATTCCTTGTATTGTTTTATTTGATGAATTTCATTTACATTTTTATGGGGTATTGAAAATATTTTTTCCTTTTGTTGCTGATTCTGCGAAATTTGTTAATTGGGTGATAGATGAACTTGATGGCGATGTATCCGATTGGGACCTTACTGATGACGAATATAATGATCCAACATACATGGACCCAAACCCAAAAGTACCAAATGCTACTGAGGATGCAGAAGATGATGATGAAGATCAAAATGAAAGTGATAGTGTTGCATGCTCAAGTTCTCAGGACCCAAATCAAAAAGAAGAAATTTTTGGAAAACAACTACGCAATTCAATCCATTGCCCCCAGCACCTGAGCATATTGAATATAAGCTAAACCCTGTAAATCTTGCCCCACACGAGTATTTCAGTAAGTACATACCAGAGCAGATATTCATTGATATGTGCACGTACACTAATCAGCGGTATTTGAGAGACACAGGAAATGAACTAAAATGCACAGTTGATGAAATAAAAACTTTCATTGGCGTAACCATTATTATGTTATATCTAAAGCATCCCAGAATAAAAATGTATTGGTCCGGTAAAACTAGGGTGCCAGCTATTGCTAATAAAGTTACAAAGAACAGATACTTTCAGTTGAGGCGCAATCTGAAAATCAGGGATGACTCTTCCGTGTCACAAGAAGAAAAATGTGCGAATAAATTTTGGAAAGTACAGCCAATAATTCAATCAGTGCAAACAGTTTGCAGGCTAAACCCAAAGTCGAAAGTCGTATCAATTGATGAACAAATGATACCATTTTGGGGACAGGTTTCTACTCGCCAATATGTAAAAGGTAAGCCAAATCCTTGTGGTATAAAGAATTTTGTTTCAACGGCACCAGATGGTCTTCCATTGGACTTTTTCTTATATCAGGGTAAAGGAGACAAAATCCTTGACAGCGACAAATTTAATTATTTAGATATCGGTGGGAAATCAGTAATGAAGCTTTCTAAAAGCCTCCCTCCTGGTGTGACTATTTACATGGACCGTTATTTTTCTTCAGTTCCATTGTTTGACGCTCTCCACATTGAAGCGCAATGTCAAGCAACAGGTACTATTCAGAAAGGAAGAATACCATCAAATTGTGCTCTGAAACCAGACAACTTTATGAAGAAGGCAAGGGGATCAGTTGATCAAGTCGTGAGGAACGATGGACAAATTGCTGTTGTAAAATGGTATAATAACAAACCTGTGACTCTCGTTTCTTCCAAAGAGGGTTCACATCCAATGGATATGTGTCAACGATGGTCCAAGAAAGGAAATAGTACGAACAAATTCAGCGACCTGCAGTTGCTAAATCATATAACAAGAGTATGGGAGGTGTGGATCTCCTTGACAGAATAATTGGCATGTATAGAATAAACGCTCGAACTAACAAATGACAGTTCGAGTGATGATGCATTTTTTTAATTTCTCCATTGCAGCTTCCTGGATTGAATATAAGCGAGATCAAACAGGATTACAAACTCCGAAGAAAGAGGTTTTAGATTGCCTAGGGTTCAGAGAGAAAATAGAGGAATGGCTTATTCACCATGGCTGTCAGGAATAATTTTCTGATCCCGAATACAGTCCTGTTCCAACACAATCTGAGTATCCTGGAGTTCCTGTTCTACATCCACCTGATGACTTACGAAGGAAAAATGCCCTCCATCTTCCTGAATTTCCTTCACAGGTTAAAAAGAATAGATGCCGCTTACCAGGATGTTCGTCTAACTCTGCCAGGATAAGATGTTCTACTTGTAAAGTATTCCTTTGCCTCCAAGAATCAAGAAACTGTTTTCAACTGTACGATCTCCTTTAAATAAGTATTGCGCGTTTGTGAGTCTAAACACTAAAGACAAACTGCAAAATTGCAAAAAAAAGTAATGTGAAATGTGTATACCGTACGGTAATATTTATTTATATATATATATATATATATATATATATATTATATATTTTGTTTATATATATATATATATAAACAAAATATATAAGATAATTTGGTATAATATGTTAAAATATGATATTATGGTAAAATATAACACATAAAATATACTTAAATTATATTGTAAAATGCACCCATTCAACTTAGAATAAACTGTATACAATATAGTATCACCCGTTAAGCAAACTTCGTGAAATAAACAGTAGTATTCTATGAAAATCACCTTAAATTTTTAAATTGAGCAAATACACTTAGAGACCCAATGTCTCCTCCTGGAGACATGCAATTCTGAATAAACCACGTGACCTAAAATTTAAAATGTATTTTTATTTCCATCAATGAAGGTAGTGATGTGAATTTACAACGAAAAATTTGTTTTCAAACAACTTTTTATTTTCTGGGACTGAAGGAGAACTGAATTTCGTGTCGTCTGGAGGAGACGCAGGGATCGAGGAGGTTAAAATTTAAAAAATTAGGTCTACCCCTTTGTAAGACTAAGCTCTATTTTCTCAGTAACAAATCGTTCCTGGCAATACTTGATATAACCTATGTAGTGAAGGTGTTAAGCCAACGATTCCAAGGTCGCGGATTCGAATCCCGCCTGGAGCAAGGATGTTTGTGGATTTTAACTAAGCGTATAGGAGAAATCGTGACGAGCGGGAGTCAGAAGCTACTAGACTGGCTTATACAAAATAAAGTTTACTAATTTTTTTTTACTCTGAAGTGGGTGAGTTAAATTGTGAGTGAAGATACAAGAAACAGACTTCAAGCTTATGCATGTGATTTAGCGTCCCTTGAGCAGTGCCGATTACAATGTTTGTTGTTTTCATTTCTTAAATTGATACTTTAAAAAAAAACATAAATGTTTCCAGGGCTTTAGAATAATCCACTACACTCGAAAATCACATGACATTATCCTCCACAGGGATATACCATTAAGGTGCAACTGACTTCGCTAATGCACGTTTGGTAAAATTCTTGCCCAGATTAATATATTTTTAATTTTTCAAACGATATAATCGAAAGGTAATCGATTTCAATATGAAGGTCATGAGCAGTGTACTTTGTACACGTTAACCTGATTATTTACCTTAACTGTTCTTACAATCAAAAGGGTGTTTCAATATATTTTTATTCATTACATTCATAAAGCATGAACACATTAACTCGTATGATATTAGGACTACAATTGGTGCGTTGCTTTTGAGAACATTTCGGACACTTATAAATATACCGTAATAATAGTATATCGAACGTTATGTAAAGAAATAACTTATGGTAACTGTAGCACAAACTATGATGCAATATATTCCATTAGTGGTTCTTTTGTTACTCTCTAATGGACTTTCTGATCAATAGGCGGCTGAGTAATTCTTACAAACATTTTCTACAATATCGAAGAAAGCTATAGATTCAATAATGGTATACTAGAAGAAAATACAATTCTTTAAGATCAAAAGTTCTCAGTACACGATGTAGGTAACCATTTACATTTTTCATTCTGATGGTAAGTATCAAAGGCAAAACTTATCTTCACGTGTACAGAACAATGAATATCACTTCAACATAAGGTACTTTTTGAGTTAATTATTACAACGATCACATTAATTAGAAAAGCAAATATCCTTAAGATTTAACTGAACCTTATTTCATCAGAATGTACCTCATAGTTACTTAAGGAAAGTTCTTACTTTGGTTAGAAAATCTTATAATAATATATTGAAATGGAGAAGGATTCATTCCGGTATTTGAAAGTAAGAAAATAATATATTTTCACAAAGTATTTGTTCAAACATTGAAATCAACGAAAGAACATAGCAAACACTGTTAATATACCTTAAATTTAGAAACTCTTCATTGCGTAAGCGTCCCTTTATTGATCTCTCGTTGCGATCGTTGTCTTCTAATTTAGAAGTCTAGTTTCAGTTTCCGGTGGCAGTGCTATCAACGAGTAGGCTAGGATTTAGATTAAAGACAAATCGACCCACAACTAGAAGAAGTTCGACCCAACTCGACTCTGTGACTACATAGGTTCAGGTACTTATTATCCTAGTGAGTATGACCCCACCCATTGGAAAGTACTGTAATGTGAGAATAGATTGAATGTAATGGGTTGGAAGTCACCTCAAACTGTTGGTCCCATCCTTAGAATATCTCAATCCTATGGAAGGTAATGGCAATCTCTCGTCGGATCATATTTCAATGAAGCTTATGGGTAATAAATCTGTTTCCGGATACAATAGCAATTATTATCACCGCTGTGTAAAAATACATTACTTCGCAGTATGTAAAGGACACCACTTCATGTCAAGACGATAATTATGTAACCAAGAAGATAATTGGGATTGTTAATTAGTTCTATTCGCTGGGGTGAAGTCGATAGTTTCAGATCAACACCGTGGAAGAACTACGGTTTTAGTCAAGCTGCCAGCCATATTGACTGAATTTTCCAGGATGTCTGTCAATTTATTTGACGTGCTTGTTGGTACCTAAACCAAGCCCATGGCAGATAACTTCCAATTCCCTACCTTTGGAAGGTTTTCTCGGTCAGATAATAACCTTTTAAACGTCAGTGAATTGTCATTAACGTCTTCAATGAGTTGGTGAGATTCTAAGGATGGGACCTACAATTGGCGGTAAAGTAGGCTCCGAACAACTCGTTTTAATGGACTCCGGAGGAAATTGCAGCCATAACCACGTGCACAGAAAGTGAGCGCTCTAGCTCTCGGCCACCCACAGGTCAACCTTTTAAACGTGTGACAGGCTTAGGAAAAAGTTACTGATCTTAATCATAAAAGTAACATATAAAAATAAACTTGAATGGTTGAAACGTTTCAGAGCATAAAATCTTTAAGGTTTATGATGAAATTCCGTTTTGTAACAGCACTAATATAAATATAACAATTTTGTAGCTGTGCTAGACATGAGATATATCCAACCCTTATAGTTTAGGCGGTAATGTAACTGAATTCAGATCGGAAATGAGTAGATACACGGGGTCGAATCAGGGGTTCCTAAGTCTCACCAGTCAAATGCCGGGACTTACTTTCCCTATCCTCTTTCCACCCCATCCCGGCCAAGGCAAAAGTTGCCTAACTGAGTGCACTTTGCTTAACCTACAAAATAATCAAATGAATGATATTGGTGATAAAGTCTTTTAAATGTCAGTAAAGCAAGAACAAGCGTCTACTGAGATTGTAGTACCACTTATGTTTCTTCTTTAAAAGAATGTCTTCTTATTCGCAACGCTAACAACCATTCTACAAAATGTCTTACTTAAATTTCACTTCATCACACATCGTTAACAGAAATTCGATTAGCAAAATCATTAATGCTATCATACCAAACTACTACTTGGTATATGCTGTATTAACTTAACCCCATTTTGTTTTCTTTTGTTTCCACCACATCTACGTATGCGTGAGCACTTCTTACTGTTAGATAATACCGGGTGCGGCACGAAAAACTAGCCCCGTTCCGATTAGTATAGACCTAAGATATTGTTAGGTCAATTGTCGTATCGGCTTACGATGACTTTGGTTTATCATTTCGTGTGTTGTGCCTATCAACTCAGGTGTCTGCACAGGTGCAGGTCTGTTTTGGGGCACATTCGCAACCGATTCTGTTGCTTTCCCTTTCTTGAACAGATTTTTAATTGTCGATTTAGTGGGTTTCTGACGAATGAAAACCTGTCGACGAACGTTTCCTTTATGTCCTTTATCGAACGTGTCTGCACGTAAAATTTCACTATGGCAATCCTTTCTTCAGTTGAATACGGCATGTTGAACAAAACTGTTCGCAAATATCGAAACATTACGTCCAACACAAGGCGCTCACTGTAAACGTGCGTCTGAGAAGACGGATCATTCTTGCCAGCATTTCTGCAATAACGGCATTGACGTTGGCAATGTCGCGTCGTTGTGATTCCACTCATATGATGCAGTACCGTAATATACATGACATAACTTGCATGAAATATAAATTGTGTATTTTCATCGGAACGGAGCTAGTTTTTCGTGCCGTACCCGGTATTTGTCACAATCTTGAATATTCTAGTGGAAAATCCTTTAATAAAACCTCATCTTTCTTTGCGTATTCTGACATGCCTGCTGAGAAAAGACAATACAACTACAGGACGGATACTATCTAACACTCGTTTTTCTTACAATAATTCTTGGAACACAAGGGTTACTAAAACCTGTTATCCACCAGAGACATGAAGATGCTGTGCTGGTCAGTGCGACAAGATAGCAGGTTTGCGTTTGCATGTGACTAAGCCTGCAGTGCCTTCAGCAGTTGTTAAACATGTGAACACCACCCACAGGTGTATATCGTTTGATATATTTAGAACGTTGATGTGATGTTTATTAGTACTGCATAAGATAAGGTCTGGAAATTAATGTGGTACTGAAAGCATTATATATATATAAACTATGGCCAAGCATTGGAATGGCATTTTAGTAAATAGCAGGGCAGATCATGTATGTGATTTTGTAACATGTTATATCGTAAATATTGTTCGTTTTGTCCGTAAAGAAAAAACTGCACATGTTTGCGCCATTTGGAAATGCAGCGTATGATAATGTATAAAGTGTTGCTACCGGTTCCCCGAAATAAGTCCTTTAATTGAGCGATGAAACAGCCTCAGCACGCAACTGAGGCGTGTAAATGATGAAATGTGTGGTTTAGCTGATAATGCATTCATATCGTGAACGTCCGATAAGGTAACTATGACGTATGACCAGTGGCGGATTGAGAAAATGTTTTCGGAGGGGTTTCTCCTAGGAATACTACGTTTGTTTATAGAAAAAATCCTGGATTTCTTTTGGAGGGGGGAGAGGTTGAAGTGTATGAGATTCACGGATGGATACAGTTCTTTGAATGTCTCTTACATATTTCCTATAAAATGTCCCTTCGAAAGAGGCAAGTTCGTGGAGAAACACTTAAGCACATGAAAACAAAATATTCAAGACAGATTTAAACACGAAATGTGATTACTAGTTGATCGATCAAAGCCAGCAATGATGGAAATACAGCAAGGCGTTTTTTGGTAACCCAGAGTTGTCTGCAAGTAATTACTGAAGTTGAAGTTGGCATCATGTGGAGGTTTAAGACTATTGCAGATACTACCTAGTGGTCTTCACATACTTATCGAAAAGTTTCCTCAATATGCTCTTGAAGCTGAACAGGAATTCATCGAAATACCACTGGTACCAAATGACGCCAAAAATGCATAAGGTGTTAATTCATGGCGCCGAATTCATACAACATGCCCTACTTCCAATAGGTCAACTCAGTGAGGAAGCCCCAGAGACATAGAATAAAGACTTCAAGCAATACCGGGAATACTTTGCTCGTAAGATTCCACGGACCAAGACAAACAAAGATGTGTTGAACTTACTTTTAGTCACATCAAACTCTCTTATTAAGAGCCTGCGTAAAGTCCCAAAGAGGAAAGGGTCTCATTTGCATTTAGTAATCGCTCCACATTTTGCGTCTCAGACTGATACGCTGGTAAGTAGTGATGAGTCAGATGAGCCTGCTGGCGTACTATTATAAACATTTAGGTATTTGCCTTTTCTTCTCAGATTTTAATGACAGAGAATGAAAGTCTGTGCCGCAGTGCCGCCTGTCCACTGTACTTTTCTGTAGTTTGATTGTAATATTCTCTTATGTCTATATCTTGCTTGTAAACTTTGAATACAATATTGTAGCTACTGCACACAATGAACCCTTAAAATTCCCATTCCCAATTTCTGCCAAGAATTCTGTGTTTTTACCCTACTGTTCGTCGCTCAATAAGTGTAGTAGAAAAATAGCAAAGTTTTAGAATTTGAGTTAATTCCTCTAATTATTACTATTCTCATTGTCATCGATATATAAACGAATTGACGTATTCGTATTTCTGCTGGTTATAAAGATACAATCATTCTTTTTTCAAATTTAAGTATTGACTTTAATTTATATTAGAGACGACATGGACCATAAGTCAATTTGTTTAAACACTGCGGACTGTTGTCGTGAGACTAATGGAAGCTACTGACTTGGGGTATTACGGTATGATATAGATATCATTTCGTAACGGTGTTGATTTGAACTTGAATTTATTTTTGGACTTAAGTTATCTTTGACTTAGGCATTGTAATATAATTAACAGATTACTAAACTTGTTCCAAAGATTGACTTAATCTTTTTGTCGTGAGATCATCCACTTCTAAATCACTTCCATAACTTGGAAGTATTGCTGACAAGTGAGCTCAGATTTAGTACGTTCTTTTCTTCTTTACGGCGTTGACCTCAATTTCTGATAATTGAACTGTACAAGTAGACAAGTTTATTTTGTTAAGGTACCAAAAAATTGCAAAGTATGGTTATTGGTAAACGTTGACAATTTAATTAAATGTGGGCAAATTGCGCAATTTACTTATCCCCATATGAAGATAAATTGAAAGAAAATATTGATATTAATAATAACTTAGGTGATTTCAACTAAAACATTGTTATGCTTATCCTGTAAGAGAGGTGTTAACTCACATTGAAAAATATATTTTTGGCATTTTTTGACGATAGTCGCTGCACCGGAAAAATAAATATTTCTACAGTCATATCTGTCAGTGCACGCATTTTTTTTTATTCTGATCAATTCTCTATTGCATGAAAGAGTTGTTCCTCATTTTAAATTCAGTCAGTTTAAACAATTTTCGCTTAGAGATTAACTTGACATTTTCTTCCTTACAGATGGTCTATCCAGCATTCAAAAGAAGAGGAATAGTTTTCTTGCTGTTTGTACTAAATGCGTTTCAAACAATAACTATAAATAAGAAAATGTTATTTCAGAATGATGGTAATAATATTTTCCAAAATTTGCAGTTACATACTTGTCACGAAAATACGAAGATTGCAGATTTCTTTGTGATACTTACTACAACAAACCTAGAAGAAGATCATGTTTCAAGGTGGAACTTGGAATGCAGTTTTCATCAACCTATTATGATGTTTCTTGTAGTCAACACTTCATCATCGGATTCGACAAGCTTAAGTCATGGAATAGAATTAATAAGTAAAGCGACCATGTTTATTATCATTGTACAGGATCATCAGGAGATTGTAACTGTACTAACAGCTGCCCAAAGTCAACCCTTTTGGAATTCGAGAGCACGATTTATTATACTAGATGACACCAGAAAAGAAATTAGATCAACAGGCAATATTTTACTCCAAAAATTGTGGGAATTCAGCATACTAAATGCAATTGTTGTCAATTCAGAAGACTTCAAATATAGACCAGTTGTAGAAGTATTTAATTATAATCCCTTTAGCAACATTTTTAAAAATTACCAAATATCGTTGGCCGAATTTTGGATAGAAGTTTTCAATTACACAAAGCTATTTCCAAATAAGTTATTAAATCTCTCAAACTATACTTTAGTTTTATCAGGACTTGACGTTCTACCATATCTTTCATACAGTAAATCCAGAACGTTTGTAGGTTTAGATTGGAGACTGCATAAAACAATGGCAGAACATATAAACTATTCTATGAGGGTAATTGCTCTTCACAAAACAAGCGGAATTAAGCTAAGTAACGGAACGTGGACCAATCAGATGAGAGAGATATTGAATCGTGAAATTGATTTGGCTGTTGTAAGATTACGACTAGACAAAGACAGAATTGATGTTGGGGAATTTACTGAACCAGCTATAGTTTCAACGATGAATTTCGCTGTGCCGAGACCAAAACCAATGCCTCACTGGAGAACAATTATGTTGCCTTTCGAGGGACATGTCTGGTTGTACATTGCAGCTGTGATAATCAGTGTTTTAGTAATTTGGGAAATGATTGCTCACTTAAGGTTAAAATGGGGAAAACAGAAAGGGTCGAACAATACTATATCATCTGTATTATCTTTATACCTACAAGTATCTGTTCCACATCAGCCAAGCACAAGTGATTTACGATTTGTATTTATCGTATATGTTTGGTTCTCTTTGGTAATTAATTCGATATATCAGGGATCTATAGTAGGGTTACTTACTAGTCCTCGTTACTCACCCTCAATAGACACTTTGGACCAATTAGCAACCTCATCACTATTCAAAATATGTTATCCTTCACACTGCCCTCTGATATCCAAATCAGGAAGTGAAATCCTTAAGACTATGGTCCCTTATTTAATTGAGTGGAATCAATTTACGAGTCCTTTGGACGAAGTTACAAACAAAGAAACAAGTGCTTTAATCAGTCACAAAATTCTTCTTGATTATGCTTCTCAAACCAGCCACGTGACAAGAAGTGGTAAACCTACCTTTCATATTGTGGAAGAACCGGTAATGTTGTATATTGGAGGATACATGGTTCCGAAAAATTCCCCATACCTTTCAAGAATAAATGAAGTGTATAGTCGAATATTTGAAGCTTCATTGAATCGCAAGTGGGAGAAAGATTTAACATTTCGGTTGAAACTTAGAAATGTTTATAAGTCGTTACATGTAAAGGAATTAAACAAACGTATATGTTTGATACATATGAAGCCAGTGTTCCTGATATTTGGCGCTGGCACCGTAGTAAGTCTCCTTGTATTTATTAGTGAAGTGATTATTAGTCAAATTTCTGTCTACTGGACACGAAGGACGTAAGTTGACTATAATACACTGTTTTCGAAAAGGAATATAACCAGCAGATTCGGCTTGGATTGATTAAGAATGGTATTTCCTTAAATGTTGTTACATATGCTTTAATTTGTCTACTCCGCTAAAGAAAAATGTATATTTCTCTTGCACATTGACTGTCATATGAGTTGTATGTAACTCACGCTTGTTTTTCACCCTGAGCTGCGTGAATCGTATATAACTCACGCATGTCTTCATTACTTTTGGCGTCGCGTGGTGCAGAATCAACTCATGCTATCATGCTACAACATACATAGTACATGCTCGGTGCCCCCTCAATAACCTGTATGTGGTTCGGGTAAATCTTGGCTGTTTGTGTTTTTATTGCTACAAAGTAATTATGACAATTTTATTTTACTACAAATGGTAAAAAGGCTGGATGGTAAATAGTTCGCCAGCATTGAAGAAGAAACGGTTAATTGTTTACACAAAGAATCGGCACCCCAATCCTATTTTTATTACAAAAAATAAGGATGTCGGCAATCGAAAGTCTTCAAAGTCAATGTTGTGTCTCGGCTATTTGCGTGGTAGCTTTTGGAAATATCCGACAGTATACGGTAACCTGACATTGTTGTAGTTACTCCAGAAACAATATAAACAATTGTGGAATGGAAAACAAATATCTAAAACGGAAAATAAAAAAAAAGGTTTTTGTGAGACACATAGAATTCTCGTGGCAAAAATTGACTCTAGGGTAACGTGAATTACTAATGACTCACACAGAAAAATAAACAATAAAACGTTTTCTTCCACTAAATTTTACAGAATCATATTTTTTTTACATTCTCTATCATTTTCTATGATATTGAGAAATTTCTTCGTCGCCCAGGCAACATAATTTTTTCCTAGCTTAGCAGTTAACGTGCTAGTAAGTAGCTTGTTATATCTTTCAGCTTAGTGTTCAATTCACCTAATTTCGAAAAAGGGGTAAAGCATTTCTCAGGCACATAGGATAGGGTTTTAAATCTTATTACCCTAATTTGGAAGTATTTCCAGAAAGCAAAGCAAGGGTAAATTATTGAATATCTCTCAATATTCTTGAATAGCTCCTGGTTCATCGGCTCTTGTTGTACCGAACTTGCAAGAAGCAGGCTGTAATACTGTTGACATAGTACGATGACGTGTAAATATGAAGAAGAAACGAAAGCAATAATAAGTCAATAATTACGGTGACTGTGGCATTTCTCGTACAACAACCAGATGGCTATTTCATCTTCTGAATTGTTGTGTAATTGGGTTGTTGTAAAATATAGCACCCTTATCACCACTCAGCATTAGTTTGTTTTTCATTTAGTTTATTTTTCCCTGTTTGTTTTTAATGATAATATTCATCTTAAGCAACCTTTCAGGAATTGTGATTTACTTGCTACCAGATTTTTATATTTTAACAAGAAGAGTAATTTCATTCTGAAAATATATTTTACAACTAGACTTAAAACACGAGTAAAGCATGCGTTTTGGCGTAGATTTTGTGATACTCCCCCACGAAAATGCCTATTTCCAAGCAAACAAGAAGTTCTGATATGCAATTAAAACTAATCATACATTACTGCAAGTGGTTCATATCTTTCAGGGGCAACCATTGATAAACATTTTGAGTGATCTACTGTAAATATATAAGCTAATTCTGCATTTTCTTGTATGTAATTGCATGCGTTATACTGTGTTGACACATATATCGTTATACTGATGTGTTTATTATTTCTTGTCGTGAAACGAAAAACTTTAATTGTGATATAGCATGTTGTTTTTCCAGATAAATATACATTTCCATTCCAATCATTGTAAACACTGGTATGAGTTGTTATCTTTCAATCATTGACAGATCATTGATCATTTACTGATATGGATCTGTATTATTTATAATTTAGTGATCTTTCACCGGTAACCGGATAATGATAATGTAGAAATATAGCCGAGTTTTGACTAATTTGTAACGTTATTCTTAATATTATGTTTTCAATGCGTTTGTGTTTTCTAAATAATCAACATTGTTTTCGTATTTTAGTTCCGTTATCCACCCTTCATAAGCAAACATGAAATATTTTCATGATACATATTAGATACCAGAACTGCGAGTTTGATTCAATATACTTATTCAGTCAATGTGTCTCAATATGATTGATTGCTGTTAAACGTATTTATGAGTAACCTGAAAAAGTGTTGTCTGTAAAGATATTTCTATAGAGACTAATGTCCTAATATATGTGCAAATATTACTCTTTTAGGTAAATACTTGTTCCCTTGAAAATATTACTAAGAATCGCGGCATGTATGAAAAATATCTGTAAATAGAGAGAAGTTGTTTGATAGACAAAAGGCAAGTGATAAGAAATTATTAATAACTAAATTTCCTAGTTTAAACTTCTTTTGGATGTAGTGTAACA
The DNA here is from genome assembly GCA_022664845.1 of Lepisma saccharinum. Lineage (NCBI taxonomy): Eukaryota > Metazoa > Arthropoda > Insecta > Zygentoma > Lepismatidae > Lepisma > Lepisma saccharinum. The sequence continues at coordinate 16,568 of JAGDQP010020245.1, read as the reverse complement.
ATTTTAGTAACCTTCCAGAATAATTTGTTTGGCAAATATAACTTTATATTAAGTACAATTGTTTAATTCTAAAATAAATGTCATGATTGTCTGAGAAAAATCATTTGCAGTTACTTCTTGTAGGTAAGATGATAGTAAAGGTATGATGATATATCGACGCTTGAGGAATATTTCTTAACGACCTATTGTTTTCATATGGAGATACGTTAATATGATCCTGACGTGTCGATATTTAAAGTGGTGTAAGTCAACTTGAAGTGAATTTGAGAAACAAAACGTTTTAGTAAAAACGCCATAATAAAATCCATAATAAGAGGATCGGCATATGTTGTGTCTAAATTGCACTATAATATGTATATTTAAGTTCCGGTAAATGTATATGACAAACCATATTTTAGCGGTAGTTTTGAGGCGTTGAATTAACTTACCCATCTTTGCCTTCCAAGGTGTAAGAGATTCCTAAAGATATAAAGACATGGCTTACAGGCTTTCAAATGTTTTATTCTCTATTTAACACAAAAATAGTGAAATATTTTTGACCATCAAGTTTTATCATGTCTTTCTCATTGTTAGTCAGAGGTCCAGCGTCATTAACGGTTTCATGAGAGAATGTCCGAAAATTTCTGAAATAGGTGTGATGCACAGGTGAAATGTAAGGTAGCAGGTCACACATGTCTCGTCTTTTTTTACTGATGTAACTGACTTAGGTACATTGTACAGGTAATCTTGCTCTTACGGATTCCACCAGGAATTTCAGTTTGTGGGGATGTAAAGTCAGAATTGAGAGAGTGTAAGTAGAGTTTTGCACGGTTTCTATCGAGTTTTTACAAAAAAATGTAAAAGTTACAGGTGTTCTCGAGGGTTTAGGGGAGTGACATCCCCATATGGGATCTGGCGAAATCACTGCTTGCTCTACATTTTCTTAAAATCATGTCGGTCTTCTTTTCTTGTTACTTGGCAAAATGTTGATAGCTGAGAAAGGAAGGTATTCATTTTTTTTTCGTAATACAAAGTAAAAGAAGGGCCACAGTGACTCAATCGGTAGAGCGCTCACATCTGGTGATAGGGCCCAACGGGTCGTAACATTGATCCCGGCTCATGCCATTCGGGCTTTGTGGTGGACAAACACTCGTTTTCACGGGTTCTCCCGTTACTTCCCACTATCTTCATTCCAACAATTCGTCCCATCATCATCCATCCGCCTGAGCCAGAGTTGCCTAAAGGCCTTAAAACTAAATTCAAATTAATAAAGTAAAATGATCATCTTTTGTGAAGTGAATATACTGTATTCTGAGCTATGAAACTGGTTGATAGTCAACATTGACCTTTGATTTTGTAATTACTTTTAAGAGATTGTTCACACTCTTAAAATCTGTTTTTAGGACCGAAAAATCTAAGGTCAATCATTACTAAAATTATCATAAGTAAAATGATTCGTCAAGCAGTTATTATCCTCTGACATAAAATACGTTCCTCGTCATAACAAGGGTAAATGAAATTTCAATTTCGAATTCCAATGTTCTACGAGTTATGAAATTACGATTGTTTCTCATGTATTGTTTTTAACACTGAATATCCACTGTTCTATTTGCTAGTGGTGCGGCTTTACTTTTCAGAACATTGGAAAATTAAACAACTTACTATTACTTTCTGCATGCTCCGAACCAGATGATTCCCAGTCATTAGGTCCTAAATGGCATGAATACTAGACTCACTCACATTATCACTCACAGCATCTTCGTTCATCATTAGTGGCTTGTTTACTGTTACAATCAAGCAATCATCTCAAGACAACAATAGACAATGGCCACGTCAGACATATACCACTATTCCTCCTAACAAAACAAGGATACCTCTTGCTCGTTAAGAAAGGGCTTCTATCTATGCGGTTAACAAAGACGTGCACCACTTTTTCATCAAATAGATTTCAATATGGAGAATACACATGCGACTTTAGCTCATTATTTAAAAAAAATGACTTACACCACTTTACCTTTCACTTGGATGTCTTCTCTTTGTTTCTTGAACATAAACTTCTTTTCTGTTAGCGAAACAAGTTGGTTTGCGGATTAGGACAATATCCATTATTAACATTGATATTTATTTTATATTTAGAATTTGATTAATTTAAAAGGTGGAATTAAGTCAAACGCCTCTAATCATACAGATAATGAAAATCAAAAGGTTTACAAATATAGATTAATATTAATGACATTGTGAAAATATTTAAGTGTTTCACACCGTACGGTCGTAGCTCAATTGTTAGAGGGTTAACTTAACATTTTGGGTGATTCTGTGTTCCACACATGCAACCGAGCATGTTGACTTTATCATTCCAGGTAAAAGATGGTAATTTAGACTGTGGCCGACTCTTTTGCGAACCCCTTATCCGGATTAAGTATAGTTGCCTATAGACCATAAAATAGACCCAAATAAAAAATGACGAACGTTACTGGGAAATTGTCATAAAAGATATACATTAAGCTTCAGTTATTGATAATATGAAGCTGATAGACTCTTCGACGTTTTACGAGTATTTTATCATGCGTATGTATGTTGACTTCTTGTATCTTTTGGGATATTGATTAGCTGGGTTCCCAACTTAATGCTGATTAATTGCTAAAAAGGAATATACTTTGGTCGCGAAATTTTGATTTCAAAATCGATGATCGAAAAGAGTTGTACTTCACGTGACATTTCTGTTGATGTTATACCCCAGCCGGGTAACAACCACGCCAACTGACATGAGAAAACTGTTTCTATGGACATATTTTGACGTTTAATCTTACATCATATACACTGTTGCCAAAGTTTGCTTTTAGCTTCCTGCATATAAGATATGTTTACTAACAGTGTTTCTAGCATGAATGAACTTGAGTCAGCCTGTACGCGAAAGAAACCTTTCTCGACTACAGTGTAACTTCACATAATCAGAAATCCAACTGCTCAATAAAGCAAACGAAACGAAACAAGGATGACACCAGCATTATATTTTTAACGAAATCTGTGGAGTGATTACTTATCGTTCTCATGTAAATACTGCTGACGTCGCTCTAATGTGATGGCATTAATAACAAATCATCAAATAACGATAAGGACGAATTGAGTTAAATTTTCGAAGTTTCAATGTTTTCCTACGACGTGGGATGACTAATTATGGTTTGCGCTTTCGTTGAGTATACCTTGTTTCCTTACGTATCAAGCGAATGAGTAAACCTTTCTTCTCGAACTTATTGACTTAGTTAACCTGTAATGTTGTAGTAAATAATACCAGTAACTTACGAACGAACCTAGATACAATTATTGTATATTCACACTTCGTCGGCATTGCAACCGTGTCAGTCATTTCATTCGAGAATGTCTAGTCTGCATATGTCTAGTCTGCCACGTACTAGTCAGCATATTGAATACCTCATAATTACCTGTTTTCTTGTGAACAAAGATGTAAAACCTACTAGCGTTTTGCGGGGTGTAATAGCATAGATTCAAGAAATAGATTTTAAGAATACAAATTATATGAATGGTGTCCTTTGTTTAAACAAGGGGATAAATCTGTTCTTGACAACGATCAAGAATGGGTACACATGTCACGTTTGAGTAATGTCAGTATTCAAGATACAAAAGTTATCCTGAGCGATGCAAGTTACATTTCTTGATAATTAAGAAAGCATAGTGTTGCAAAAATTAACCACGGTTACCTAGGCGTTCGTAAGATCTCTGTGGTGAGTTTGAAGATAGCTCACTAATCTTCAGAAGTAACAGAGAAAGTTCGCATCTGTTCACGATTGCTTGATCGTTCTTAAAATAAATCGTTTCCGAAATAAAATGTCACCTACGATACAGCATTGGTATACAATAAGAAATAAAATATAAACACGTAAATTAATTAGATCTAGCATGAAACTTTCGGGTGGCAAGTGTTTTAGTTAGAATATTTTTTTATACTCCTGTGTGTTACAGTTATTCTGAAGGCAGAACAAATACTTCTGCTCTCTCATTATTGGTACGTTTATGGCAAACATGTTATGATGTAAATCGGTATTAGGTTATATTGTCAATTAGTTATATTGTGTGATAACCAGTTATATTATTAAAATTTAGTCTCAATGTTAACAATACTGTTAACATAAAATAATATTTCGCAATTTACATAATAGCGATTGCAAGTACAAGGTGATATATACCTTAGGCGCACATAACTATATTTATCAAGAAAATCCAGAGAGAGAGAGAGATAACAACAGAATATAGTAAATATCACATGACAAATACACTTGTATCCAACATTACAATTTATTAGGAAAAAACGTTCCTTATTTGCTCAAACTCTTCGATGTTTATTTTACTCGGGTATTTTCTTGTTTGCACTATTAACCAAGCATAGAACAATAATGCATCACCCAGCACCATAGAGGAAATAAACATAATTCTTCGTAGCAACGGAAATAATACTAGTCTCTAGCGTGTTATAGAATCCATTGATTGAATGAAATAGTCCGTTGGAGAAAAAAGAAACGTATTAACATGTCCTTTGTATGTTTAAAAGTATATTTAATATTTAGTGAACGAGTGTCAAGATCTGAATATATAGTTGATTATTGTAGCCTAGCATGAATTTACTTAACGCGTATTACTGAGACAAGACTATAAAGTGTATTTGTTCAAAGTTGTATAACGGGTCACGGGATTTTTTTTTGGTAGTGTGGAGACAATGTATGTATCAGTCAACTGGTCGTATCATAGCAACCACTCTGTTTCTTGAGAGAATTAAAACTGTAGTATATTCACAAGGCACCATTTGAGAAAGCATTACATACGGGCATACGCATTTTCGTCACAAATTTAATGTGTTTGATCTTGCTGATTCAATCCTACAAAATTCGATAAGAAAATGAAAGTATCTTTCGCTTATTCAGGTATCTGCAAATGGCATTCTGTTGGCCTACAAATGAATGAAATACACCTTTTCGTTTATAGCTTAGCAGGTGACAACAGTCTGCGATAAAATTTAGCAAGAGTGTTCACTTTGTTACTTCCAGTTTGACACAGAAATTGTCTTAATGCTATTTAGGAGTTCACATGGTAAAGTATTGAATGATATTTTTATATTACGTACTCTCCGCACTCTATCTAAAGAAATTGTAAATTGTAACATCATAATAACCAAGGTTGGCTAATTAATGTTTTTTAATTATTAAGCAAGTTTATTTTGTTATATTTCGAAATATGTGTAAATTGATCAATGCTTTTAATTTTTTCCTACACGTTTATTTATTTTCCCTGGGATCTCTCTATTACAACACAACGGGTGAGTATTAATGAGCAAAGTAATACCTAAAATATCCCTTATAATGAAAATGCTGTAATATTATTTAACGCCGAAGGACACAACTGCTGCGTCATGTCTTTAAACCTTAATAGCTCAGCCCATAATTAAGCTAGAAAGACAATTTTGGTACCAATGTGTTCCTGAAGGATGAAGCTTGCCGCCGATATGCATTTTATGTATGTGGGGAATACTATGTTGGAGACGCGGGAGGGTAAATTTCGTGTTTTTTTTTCTTGCCTCAGGTTTTATTGGGGAGCATTTCCCCCTGGAAGGTTCATTCATAAAAATTGGAATGTGAAGCAATGAAGTAGTCCACAACACGCTAATACCCTGCAAAAGTACTTGTATGGGGGGAGTTGGGGAGGGGCAAAATTGGCCAATTTTTTGAGTCTCACAAGTAAAGTACCCGAAGTGAGGACTCGAGTTGCTCATCAAGTGATACCTTAAATTGAAGCTAGTGACGAGTATAGTACACCTGTGAAATCCTAGCTGCAGAGCTCCAGTAACAAAAAGGTTACGGCGGGTCAAAGTTCAAATAGAAAGCGAATTTAGCTGCTTGTGATGTCCATGTTTTGCTGATTATCCCGATGGTAATACGTCGTACGTTGCTCCCAATTAATGTAATGTGTAGAATGATATCCCTCTCTCTGCCTGATATCCCGCTTTCTTTTATTCATGTATGAATGTCCTTTGCAGTATTGATGTCAATAAAAGGTATTTTTTTCTTTTCGTTAAAGAAAATGGAAGCAGGTGCTATCGTTCATGCTCTGTATGAGAAATATGGATTTGTTAATAGGAGAATGAATAGGTATGAAGATTCATTGTACAAACAAATAGTGGAGATACTTGAGGACAAGATGGAAACCATAGAAGAAGTTAGAACTCTTGGATTTGCTGGTGACAGTGATGAAAGCGATGATGAAGACTACGGTGATGACGTCTTTGATGAGGAAATGCCAATTACATTGCAAGGTTCTCAAACACATCAAGAGTCTCCGACACCTGTAGCTTCTTCAGGTGAAGAATATCAGCCTTCGCCAAAAAAACAAAAACACATCTTGGACGATGATTATAAAGAAGCAGCGTACATGTTTTGGACACACAATGAGAACCCGGAAAAGAAACGAAGGAAATTTTCATCTGTCAAGTCACAGTATAGATTAATTCAATCGAAAAACATCCTCTTTGAATATGAGAAAAAAAGGCAAAAACCCAGTTATAAGAAACTTAATGCAGCAGTTCACGATAAATTCAAAGAAATGGTCGATAGATGTGCAATTATACACGACAGGACTCTTCGCTTTTGGGCACTTCAGATAAGTAAAGAGCTAGATTCGGATAATACTCTGCAGTTCACGGCATCTCGTCATTGGCTGTCTAATTTTAAAAAGAGAAACAATATCGTCAGTCGTTCTATCACGCATAGGGTTAGCAAAACGTGGAAATCAAAACAGGCTGAATTAAATCACTTATCTATGACATTTATTACGTCCATGAAAGAACTTATGTTACTAAAAGACCTGAATCCTCGTCAAGTATTAAATGCTGATCAAAGTCGATTTGACAAGCAACTCCATGAATACAGGACTCATAGGACTAAAGGTACGGTGGTTGTAAGAGATGAATTTGGATCAGTCAGTGCTACTACTCATTCATATATGATCATGCCGGTTATTTCCATGGATGGTGAAATATTGCGTCCGATGTACGTTCTTGTATCAAAATCCAGTGGTCAATTTCCAGGAAATAAGCAAAAAGATCCCGATAACATAGTGCCCATCGAGGAAAGACTGCAAACATGAACAAAAGTGATTTAAAAGAGTTTTAGTCTGTATTCTGGAATAGCCTGCCTGCCAATCGTGATAAAGTCTTACTTTTGCTGGATTCATGGAGTGCAAATAAGGATGATAACGTATCAAATGAATTATACCCTAATCATATAACACTGTTCAAACGTTTAATTCCTGGTGGTTGCACTGGTTTCATCCAACCACTTGATATTTACTTCTTCCGTCCATATAAATCATTTATCAGGTTCATTACTGACACAGTTATCGCTTCCTCGGAAATTAATCTCGGGCATCGGATTAACATTTTACGAATGCAGTCCTTCACTCTCTTCCAGTTCAGCGCCTCACGATTTCGCAACATGATCAGGTTCGCGTTCTACAAAAGCGGCTACTTGGATGAGGAGCCCGAGCCCTGGATTTCTCCATTGGATTATTGTTTTGATTCTAATATACGTGACGAGTGTTACAAGACCTCATGTGAGAACATCTCTTTTGTCAAGTGTGCTCATTGTGAGCAAAGTATCTGCTTATCATACGCCTTCATTGACGACTTACATATTGATTGTATCAATGTGTAGCACTTTGTACGTGCCTCTTTCCTTCAAATGAATCGCATTTCAATTCAAAACCATGTCCTTCTGACTTTTGTTCTGCCTTTCGTTGTGACTTGTTTCAATACCATTCGCTTTCTCTTTGAACTTTGACCCGCCATAACCTTTTTATTTCTGGAGCTCTGCAGCTAGGATTTCACAGGTGTACTATACTCGTCACTAGCTTCAATTTAAGGTATCAGCTCGAGCAACTCGAGTCCTCACTTCGGGTACTTTACTTGTCAGTTCTTTTACGTAAATTATATTTATTTCCAGTACAATTCAGTATAAGACAAGATATATTTTCACTAAATTGGTGTAGAAGCATAATTCTTGTTGCTGTGTGTTCTACGGGCCATAATGAAAAAAAAAAATGGTGCGCATATAACGTGGTAATATAGTATGATATAGGGCGTTTTTATTATATATAAGGCGTACCCTTCGAAAATGATATAAAGCGCGTTTTTATAGGAATTTTGTTCTGAATTTTTATCTCGCTTTGTGTTGCAGCAATGGCTACCATTTTTTTTATATTATTGTCACAAGTGTATTGCCTACACATTAGCTTCATTTTGTCAGCGTAGAGTGACTATAAGGGTTGCCAGGGCCCCATAAATTATATTTTTAAAAAAATATTTTTTAGGATATGTTTGTTTCTTCTACGAATTGGGCGGGAATTCCACAAGTGATATCTCGTTGGAATCAGTGCTCCATAAGATTTCCAATGAGGTATCAATCATTACCCTGTGATAATTAGGGGGTCACCAGGGCCCCCAACCCAGTGTATAAAGGTTCTCTAGTTCCCTCACAACGATATAATCATTTACACTTTTAAAGACTACTAGATCCTTAACTGTACCAAGTAATAGATTTTGTACGTTCAGGCCATCAAAAAGTGTACTTCTCGGACAGCGCATTTTTATAATTTTTTGTCAATATTTCAAAAACCAGATACTTTCTGCAAAATTAGTGCAAACTTCTATTTCTCTTCAGTTCGCAAAGCCAAGCAGAACCAAAGCTGGTTGGACAAACTTTTTTATAATATGAATTATTGTGATGTGTAAATGGCTGTGATTAAATATTTACAATTTCAAAGAATCAATGACTACCGTAAATTTATTGGTTTACTAGATTCACACAACTAGTAAAAAACATTCGCATTCAGATTTTGCTGAATTCACTAAATATAATGCCTAGATATGCAAGGATTCCCGGAGTCATGAATACAGATGGATTTCTATAAACGCTTCCAAAGCTTTTGGAAACACTGGAAAAAATATTGTGCAAGCTTTGAAAGAAATTGTTCTTCTCTGTTAGCTAAAGTTTGGTATTAAAGCATCAGTTTAATGAGCCTAACGTTTTCGACTAATATAGTGGTCCGCATATAACATCAAAGATCGTATAGGAACTGCTTTGAAACAGATTAAAGGATTCGCCAATTTGAGGTTAGATAAACTTTTTCATTTTTTAATAGTAGAATTCTATTAGGTTCGCAAAATACAACTAGTTTTCGTAACATATACACCAGAGGTAAAGCAAATTATTAATTCATATTTAGTTGTGATTTTCTGTTCACTGTTAATAATGTTGCAAAAATTACTTGATATATCCCGTACAGTTTCCGGAAAATGTCCGTATTTACAGTTATCGGCAGTTATTCTGGAAAAGTAGCGACAAATTTATTTAATATTCTTAAAAAAATCTAAGTTTTCGGTTTCAGTGTCAGTTGCGTACATGTGCAGAAACAGAATAAGGTTTCTTATCCTAACCGAGTTTTGGTCTAGCGTTTGTTTCCTTGATCACTCATGTTGTGAGAAATGAAAAATATTCTCAATCAATATGTGTTCTGATCCTTAACTGACAAATCAGAAAGTGATATAAGCGGGTCGTAAATACTGGGAGTAACAGTCTATGTTTTCGGAGCTCGGATAACGTTTTTCTGACCCCCAATACTGTTTTATTCTGGTCTTCACTTATGATTAGTGATAGGGTCTAGTCAGTAAGACGTTCTACATTTTACTGAACGATCCGTTTTTGTGTCCCCCTTGAGGGTCCCACTTTTCATTTACTCCAACTATCCCTGAAAATTGAATTATATCTGTTTTGTTCTCAGTCAAGCTACGGACAATTACCAGACAGCTAGATTGCCTGGTTTTATCAGCAATGTATCACAGTATACAACAAAACCATCAAAATTCATGGGTAAATGCTATCAGTGATACCATCAAACTAGAAACTCTATAATTATAATTTTATTCGTTGATCAATTGTTTATCTCTACAATTTTAAAATTATTTTTACACTAAATATTACAATTTCTTATTGAAATAGATCACGCACATGTTAATTCTACACTTGGAATAGCCTAAAAATTGTAGGAAAAAGCCCTGGCTATAAAATATAGCTATAAAAAGGTATAACATCATATTTGTGATTCATTATAAGAATTTACTCTTTTCAGCAATAAACTTGTCTTAAACTGTTTGTGTCTTTCAGGGAACAAGGCTTAAAATGGAAAGAAAGGGAATACTGCTTCCGGTATTAATATCAAATACCATTTGCACCTTTAGTTTAAATACCAAAATTCTCAACAATGCGAAAGATATCAGAGATTCAGGATTTTTCGCATGTCTGAAAAACGCATCAGAGAGAACGTTAGTACTAATGTCTCCAAGTGGTGAACAAGAAGGATTATTATTTGCACGACATTTGTATGAGAGGTGTTATAATGCACTTATGATTTTTCATATATCAAATAGCTTATATACAGAGACCGCCATGAGAACTTACTCTAATCGTGTAAATTCAAATGGTAATGCGTTTTTATTTATGGTAGGACATTATGAAGACATAGAAAGAATTTTAATGTACGCTCAAAATCAATCATACTGGAATGCAAGAGCAAAGATTGTAGTATTACTTGAAAATGAAAATATGACCGAGTCTATAGTAAAGATTATTCTTCTAAAGTTTTGGAAATACAGAGTTTTAAATGTAATATGTGTATGCAGGAACAAACGTATTCCAGGATCAGTTCTTGATGTATTCAGTTACAACCCCTTTACAAACATTTTAAGTAAGTATCAAATGAATGTAACCAATTTCTGGAGTGAAGCTTTTGGAAACACAGTATTATTCCCTGATAAACTACTAAATCTTGCAAATTATACACTTGTGACGTTCGCTGTTACGGTAGCTCCATACATTTTTATTAGTAATGGTCCACTAAGTGGTTTAGATGGTCTTGTTCATAATACATTATCCCAAACTATGAACTATTCAATGAAGATAATTAACAATATACCGTACATTGCAGGCGTTGCTGATAATAAGATAGATATGGTGCTATTCAGACTTAGAAGAGATGGGACTAGATTTAGAATTGGGGAATTCACAGAACCAACAATAGTTTCAACATTGCTTTTTGCAGTCCCAAAACCAAAGCCAATGCCTCAATGGATGGCTTTCGTACTACCATTTCAGACACGTGTATGGCTCTCTATTCTTTGTTTGGTATTTATCACATGTTTCCTTTGGGCAATTGGTATTCATTTCCGATTGATTCAAAAGAAAGTCTCAAGTTATGCAGACGTATTTTTTAATGTCTTGTCAATATGTCTTCAACAAAGTGTTCATAGGCAGCCTACTACAAGTAGTGTAAGATTCATTTTTATTACATATGTGTGGTTCTCAATGATTATGTACACAATATATAACGGATCAATAGTTAAATTTCTTACAAATCCTCAATTTTACCCACAAATTGATACATTGCAAATGTTAGCTGACTCTTCAATGTCAAAACAATGCCATAAAGCATACTGTCCATTAATTTCAAAAACAGAAAGTCAAATCATGGCAAGAATGTTACCTGAAATGAAGGAATTGGAACAGAATAATAAGAAAAAATCTTTTGATATATCTCATGTTCTTGATGAGATTGCATACAATGGCACAACCTCTTTTTTTCTGAACAGAGAAGTTCTTGAATACCATAGTGATAGTACGTATGTATCATCTAATGGTAAACCATTGTTCCACATTATCAATGAACCCGTAATTTTGTATCTGGGAGGGTATTTGGTTCCAAAGAACTCCCCGTACCTCCCAAGGTTAAATACCTTAATCAGTAGAATGTTCGAAACAGCTTTAAATCATAAGTGGGAGCAAGATATGAAATTTTCATTAAAACTCAAAAGGGTTTACAGCAAAACAAATTCAGAGCAATTTAACGAACCGATAAGTATTATACACATGGCACCAGTGTTCTATATTTTGTGTGGAGGATTGTTTATGAGTTTTCTCACGTATTTGGGAGAGCGAATTAAAAGAAAACAATTTATGTAAGTGGTACATAGTAGACAGATGTGATGAAGGAACCATTTTAATGTTTTATAAATTAATCAAAATACACATATTTTTGATCTCGAATTCTGAAAGTTGAATACCAAACATTCATTGATAACTACCAAGCATTGATATTTTCCAAGTCACTTTTGATTGCTGCTTTCCTTAATCTTAAACGCGGCTCGTGTCCTTTAGTACAACTTGGAATTGTGATTTGAAAAATTTCACGTAATTGTGTGTCTAGATATTGGCATTTGTGCGATATTGTATTAACGATTGGTATCCTAAGTTCATAAACTGCGTAATTTATGACACATATGAACTTCATTATTTGACGAGATAATAAGGCAAAATGTGTAATTATGTGTGCATGACATACAGCCACGTACATATATTTCAAACAGAAATTACAAGCTTGAAAGCAGTTTTAATGAAGATCGACACAAACCTTTCCTTAATTGTTCCTTCGAAATGAATGTCACATGCTCAAAAACACAACCTTGTTTCTTCTTTACAGGTTCAAAATTGTAGCAATGTTTCAAAAGCTTCTCATTTGTTTCTCTGTGAACATATATTTTATATACTTATAAGAGTTTAGTGTCGTAGAAAATACTAGAAGTCTCCACAGCTATGCAAAACGGTATTTCAAGGCACGTAATGTAGAGACAACACAAATAAATAAAATGTTCTTTTCATGAACATGATTCTTGTATGTTGAAAAACGTTTGAGATATGAAAAGGTGAACGTAAGAAATCATTAAGACATTCTTGTAGAAGACGTTACGAGAGTTGATTTTTTTTTTTTTTTGAAATGTGGTTCATGTACTTGCACAATATATTTATGTAACTTCCTGTAAGTATTCCCCACGTTTACTAGAAAGTATTCACGGCAAACTATCAAAATACAAGCCTCTACGTGAATACTTGTAGAAATTCTGCAAAAATATTATTGGTGCAATCTGAAAATGTAATTAGGTTAATAGAAGCCTGGACTAAGTTTCTTAGGCACCATCGTCATCATTCATCATAACAAGACCGTGAAACGAAAATATGAGCATAGTATCAAACTCAAAATACCTTATCTTTATTTACGCAGATGTCTAAAGTGGTATCCAAAATCAACAGTATCAGTGCTACATTCCGAATAACAGTTGCAGTAGCGTCCTGCAACGATATATAGTAAAACTACCATAACTATGAAGACACTAGAAAATTTCAGTCAAGAGAGTGCACGTGCGTATTTGTTGTGTCTATTTATGTGCTGTCATGCAGAGATTTTGCGATAGACCCGATAAAAGAACAAAGAAATCATCCAATTTGGTGGAGAAGAAAACAAGAGTCATGTGCGGTTGTTTGAATATCAGCTTGGTTCAAGGCCGGCTGAGCTTCCATTGAGGACAACGAATATGTAGGCAGGTTCCCTTAGCCACGTAAGGACAGACCTTGTTACAAAACGCTAACAGCTCGTTCATAGGAGGATTTCCTTTGAACCTTTCTAGTCCTTTCTGATCAGGTGGAAATTGGTTATGAAACATGCTAACGCAGTCGATTGTTTTATTGGCATTTGTCCTGTCACCGTTAAATTGTATTGAACAACCTGACAACAGAGCAGAAGCAGAGCCCTTTTGACGGTTGTAAGGAGCTTCGTCGGATCGTCTCTAAACATATACCCTTCTTGCCGTAATAGAGTAACAAATATATTCTAGATTTGCCAAAGGCATGGTATAATGTTATAAAGATCACCTAAATACTACGAAAAAGGGGAAAATTACAGGGTGGAATATTTAAGGAAAAAATGCTTTACATATTCTTAAATCCATGTTTCTAGAAAAAATAGCTTTAAGAAATAATTTGGTTGATGCGCTGGCAGTGCGTAAACGTCTTTGGACCTGCAATTTAATATAACTAATTCTTTTTAGCGCTGGAAGATAGTGTAAAATCTCCGCTTTGCATACGCAATTTATGTGACCGTTTTATCCACATTTCATTTTATTGTTGTTACAGGTTTTGAAGATCTCGAATGTAATGGTATATAGGAAGTATACGTAGCATAGATACTATGACGTCGAAGTAAGTAAATACGAAATTAAAAGGTAACAAGAACAGTTTAAATAAAACTGGCACTATATGGCGGAATTTAGAATTTCAGAGGATGGTTAAAGTCGAACAATAGTACACTGAGGAGTCAAAAAAACGGATTTGTCAGCTGTAAAGTTTCATTAACATAGGAAAAGTAAAGTAACCTATACCGGCCCCGAAACCATAAATAGTCTACCTCGCCTATTTTGTTATTATGAAAGTGAAACTACGCAGATCTCATCCGGTAACACTTGTTACTATGCAAGAATGATACCGCTTATATCGGAAAGTAATCCTAGACTGTTGAGAGGGAGAAGTGTGACCTTTTGTATTATTAGGATTTTGGAAGTTTTATAAGTGTGCTATATTTTTGTGTTTGACAACCTGTGAGCATGGGTACGTTTCAGTGAAGTTTTTATTTATGAAACTATAGTCCTGTTAGTTATATTTTTGGCCTATATATATTTTTAGTTAGTGATTAAGTTTAACCAGCTGTATTTTGGAAACCACGATGTTTCTTTATGTTATGTATTGAAATTCCGATCCGGTACCCCCTTTCGAACCCCTAAATCAGAACCCTTTTATTACATGACATGTATGCAAAATTTCAGTTTCTGTATTTTTCGTTACATAGTTCTTGTAATAAAATGCATTTGCATCAGTTCCCAGATTTGATTACCTTCTTTTCAATGTTTTAAAAGTTCTGAAGCGTAAAAAGTGTTTTTTTTTTAATGAAGATTCCTATAAATTGTTTTCAAAATTTAGTTTCGTATTTTCTCCCCTAATTTTGGGATATTACATTAGCCACTTTATATTGGAATAAAGGAAAAGTATAAGTGGTATGGAAAATGAGTCCATTAGGATGAGTTAGTTTGGATACTTTTGATAGGCCCGCATTAGTTTACCTTTTTTCCACGTACCATGAATTTCACATTTTAAAAAGACCAATCATGGTTATACTTTTTCACCCTCTACTGACAGCAAATGAAAAGCACAGGAGAAAAACGTGCTTTGTCCATTTTGGGGCGAAATTGAGATAAAAGTGCAAGCGGTTATCTTTTGGAAGGGCCTTTTAAAACAAGCTATCATACATGAAGATACTCCGTGTAGCAAATCTTAATTTAATACGTATGTATACAAAATGCTAATTCTGAACTTTTTATAATGCTCTCCTGTAAAATCAATAAAATGGACAAAGCGCGTTCTTTCCCTGTGCTCTTCAAATAGTATAAAACATTTCTCAGTACTGGATCCACAAATTTTCCTATGGGGGGACAAAGTTAAATTTTGAGGCACTTTCAATTATTTTTTTTAGCCAAACAACACGGCCGGCCGACGCGACGGCTACAACATTGTCTTGCATCATGTTGCGTACTATTATCTTCTCTGGAGCCTGTCGTGGCATCGCTATTACTAACTCCAATAAGGCAGTAGACCTGCCTATCTGACTTGAATCCCTGTTTTGAATTTTAAAGATGAAGGTAGGTTGTATCGAATAACAAAAAAAATCTTAGCGCGCCGGTGTTGAAATTTTGAACACTTAATTAGGTCAATTCTAATTTAGTAGGAAATTTTACTTCCATTTTAAGGAGCTTTTCAATTTTATTTTAACTCTTTACCGCCCCGGGCACTTTCCTCCTTTTGCCCCACTTAGATCCTGCACTGACAATTCTAAGTTTTTATTCAGCTATTCAAGTTTGTAAAAGTTAACCGTGACAAATAAACAACTGAAAAACGAAATGGGGTTCCCGATTTGGCTGCTTACTCTAATACATTAATTACTGAGGTCTTTCAACTTTAAGAGCATTCAGTTAAATATTGCTTAATGAACTTTAGACCAAGTACAGGATATTTCAATTACTGTAAATAGAAGAGCGACTTCTATTTCTAAAACAACGGTGTATTTAAACCAAACTTGAAGGGGGGAAAAGCAGATATACAACAGTACATTCAACAGGATAAAGAAGTACTTCTGAGTTTTATACAAAATGTAATGCAACGATATAAAGCAAGAGATGGCAGCAATACCTCCGTATATGTCTAATGTATTTTTATCGTTGCGTGAAATTTCAATGCTGTTCAGCTGCAAATTCAAATCAAGAGAGTTCTAACATTCAAGGAAGAAATCTCATAAACCAATTCAAGAGTTCGAAAAATGCTGATTTTTAAACTTGCGTGAAGCTTCTTTTTTGTTCATTGTTGCAAGAGCTTCATTGTTATAGGTTTGGATATTTACAACAACAATCAAGAAATTTGAATATTGGAAGAAAAATGAAAATAAAAAATCCCTTTCGCTAGGCCTACAGGCTAAGGTAGATCTCGAAGTTTTTTTTTATTTTCAAAAATTCAAATCTCGCCTTGTATGAGAGCTATCGAGAAACTATTTATTGTTTTGTAGATTATTCATCAAGAGCTGTTCAACGATACCTCACA
>JAGDQP010020244.1:0-23520 GCA_022664845.1 Lepisma saccharinum | reverse complement strand
AACAAGTAAGATAGTAAATAAAAGAATAAAAAAAATCAAGAAAAGGCGAGGACGGACGACTAGGCATACAATGAAATATTCTAGATAAATATATCAAGTGACAGTAAAAAGATTTCTTACAACTTCGAAAAGAAAAGCGTCTAATTCTCTTTATTACTCTAAAGTACGTATTTGGCTTGCCAGATACAAGGTGTTTAAAAAAAGAAATAATAAAAAACTTTTAATAAACATACTTTTCTTTAAAAAAAAAAAAAAATCCTACTTGTTTTGTAGCAAATATAATTTTGTTTATGAATGACTAAGAAGAGAAATCATGGGGCACGCTCTCATATACAGTCACTTTATAAGTTCTTCAATCCACGCGCCGCGTGCTTTTCCTTTTAATCATGCATAAACGAAATTATTTTATACTTTTTTAGTACGAATTATGTAAGAAACTTGTGTTTTTAAAAAGTTAATTATTTTTCTCGAGTTATTTCGGTGTTCGGATATTTTTTTTCCTCAAGCTGATCACCCAAAACCTAAAGTGTTCTGCAAATAGTCAAACGCAACATCGTTGCAGGCTAGTATTTATTTAAGGATAAAGAAGCTCGTGTTAAAAAAAAAATACAAATATATGAAAGTGGCAATGGAATATTGCATTATCACCCGACTAATATCATTGTGCAAAATGTAATCATTGTATGACATCGGGAAATGAGTGAAACTAACGTTGCAAGATTTGAGGACACGATGAAGCATTACGAATTAAAGAAAATAGTTTAATAATGATTATTAAAGTATATAATAAAAAAAGACATTCACAGTAGGAACTTTCATATGAAACAATACAGTTTTGGTGAACATCGGCCGTAAAAGTATTTTCTAGAAAATTAATCTCATATTCGAAATGTAAAATGAACTTTGTATGAGATATAACAGATATCACTTAGTAAAACAGATACAAATTAGTATAGGTATATACTAATTTATATCTATACCAATTCTCACAATTTTTAACAAGTCAGCAATTTTCAAGATCAATTTTTTGTTTGCTTAGAGTGTTTTCGACTTCCTACCCTAAAAGTTAGTGACCTACCTCGAAACACCCAAGATACATATATAAAATACAGACAGGCTATTGATGTAACTCATACGAAAAACTTGTATGATTAATTATAGATTTTAGCAATCCTCTCTTCGCTTCACCTTCAGCTACACCGAAAAGGACGGCATAATCTCTAGACATACAATGTTTCACAGAAATTTATTCATATCTCTAAATTGTCTCTGGTCTTTCAGGTATAAAAATAACTCAAACAATTCTACAAACTGAATCACTTTCTCCACTCCCTGGATAAGAATCAATAATAACTGTAATTGTTGCATGCAAGCATGTCAAGGTTATTAGGCCCAGCCCTTTTGCATGTCAATAAACTCCAAGCAGGCAAGATAAGTTGAAGTTTTTTCGATCTTTTTTAACTTTTAAAATAAGAGGCAGGAATAGGAAGGGCAGTAAATAAAAGAATTAAAAAGATTATGCTCTACTAGGATAAATTCTTTACTAATTGTAATTTCTGCTCATTGTTTCACTTAAATTTCTGTTCTATTTTAATCCTAGCCTAAAATTCAGTGACACAACACGGCTCATTACGTTACTAAACTATCAGCTTTATCTCCTCCCCACCGAGATTTCCAAAGAGATTATGATGGACAAGCAAACGAATGTTTACTAACGAAACAAAATCTTAATCCGAGCGCCTGTAGCTCAGCTGGTAGAGCGATGGCTTCGCATTAGCGAGATCCGGGATTCAATAGGAGCGGCTGACCATCCCGACAGGTTTCTCGTCCACCCCCTGTCATACCAGGTGAATGTCGGGATGGTATCTTCAGCTTAGGCCCTGGACAACTCCTTCTCCATAACCTATCCCGGCCTGAGCCACAGATGCCTAAAGGAATACATAAAATGAAATTCACCATTTTAAAAACTGGATAAACTGCAAATCTGGAATACTTCATTTGCTCGAAAATTGTGAAATAGGGGAGGGCCTCTGTAGTTAATTATCTGGATGTGTATTTTTGACGCGAGTTCATACTTCTGTTGTCTTCAAATGCTGTAAAGAAGTGTGGAATTTAACTTCAATTTTTATTTAAGGTCTTTAGGTAACTTTGGTTCAAGCCAAATGGATGATAATGGGTGAATTGATGGAATTAAGGAAGTGGGAGGATGCAGTGAGAACCCCGAAAAAAAAACCACACAGGATAATGCTTAACTACCACAAAGAACAAGCCGGGATCGAGCCGAGGAACCCACGCACCAAAAAAAACACTGAATTGTATCTTCAACCTTACTTCCATATCAATTCTGCATAGTACATACAGTACGAACAAAAGGAACAAACTGACGTCATATAATACTTAGGTTATACATCATACATCAGATTGAGAACCTGAATCTATATCTGACCTCAAACACAATCCAAATCAGTTTATCTAGAACTTCCATCTGTTTTAACTACTACTCTGTCCTGCTTTTGATTTTCAAATAAAAATTAGAAGGCACAAGCATCCACCACTATGGAAATAAACACTAATTAAAACAAGCAGCGATCATGCTAATCTCTCCAGATTACATTTCCATTTCTACTGGCATTACAATAGAAATTTCCCATGTGGAGTAATACTAAGCGAATACAAAATTATGTTTATCAATAAACTCATGATATTAGTAATTTGAAATATTAATTCATTTGTGCAATGTAATTTATATTGATTCATCATGGTTACTTTTCAATTTAGAAAGGTAATATGACCTTTACATGTCTACAGAAATACACGAACCAAAAAGACGCAAAGTAAACGTACGCATACAACTGTTGCGGTGTTAGTTGAAGTCAGACACTTCACTACTTTCGCAGCACCAATTAGCCTGTCAATTAGCGGATACGATGAAATTTCACCAACCTCCAAGGTTAGGAGTAACGAACTTTTAAACCGTGTCCGTGAATCACGCCAGTTCAAAAGCAGCTAAACAGTTAAGTTCCGAAAATTTAACTGCAACTTGACCACGTTATGATTTCTGGTAGAAGTAGTCCATCCCTCATTAGTTACTGGTATTTTCTTCACATGAAGAATTTCTTTTCTTCGTCAATCTACAGGCCTCTTCTGAACAGCTTTTATTGTCAGAGTCTAGTGGACCATATACATGTATCGGACTAAACATGGCCTTGAAAAAACAATCAAGAAAAAATTTCTAAAAACAACCTAATTTGTATGAGTACCTATATACACAGATCCTTTGTACCCAGAAATTCTTCTGCCAATAACAACGTAAGTGGAAAATCACACATATGACACAATACACTAGAAGTAACAAACCAGAGATGATGTTTTACTCTCCATTACGAACGAAAAGGGTTAAAATAAATTAAAGCTAAAAGAAAAACATTTACATGTTTTTAAGGATCACTACACCACAGCAAACTAATTCAATAGCGGAGTAAATGAGCAAACGCTCATTTTCACCGTACCTTCAATTACCTGGGCGAAATACTTACTTATTGTTCAAAAAGTATTTTGTATTTAAAACATGAATACTTTTCATGCTTATTTTTTCTGATGTTTTCATGCCTAACAATAATAAAAGGATCATGATCTACCACATGCGGTAGGTCCTTGAGGGCACGCTAAGCTCTCTCTTCATTCATCTTGGTTTTAAAGCTTCTCTTCTTGTCTCAGCATTGGTTATCTTCCTACTGCAAGGAGTTACATTATATTCTTCCTCTTCCTCCTTTCTCTACCTTCAATTGTATCTCCTAGTACACTATATTTGCGCAGCCTATGTTTTAAACAGTTTCTTTCTATTTTTGTTTACTGTCTTCAGTTCAAGTTGTCCACTATCCTCAACACTTCTTCCTTACGCATCTTCTCTTTCCAGCTGATTTTATTTCATTCTTCTCCATGTCTACGTTTCGAAGTCTTCAAACTTTCTTTGTTCACTCTTTCGTCGAGACTGCATAATACCTGATACAAAAATTCAAACAATTTTCTTCCTTAACTCTGTTCATTGGTTAGAAAAGGGTTATTTCCTTAATAACTGTATCCTTTGAGGTTATTATTTTTGCTTCTTTTTTCACACTTGATATTCTCACTTATAAATAAATACTCCCTTGATACTAGAAGCAGGATAACCTGTTCTAATTTCTTTTTTCTTCCAATTTCCACGATTGCTGTTGTTTCATTTCTCCAATTACTATCCCTTTTGTTTTATTTACGTTTATTTTCATTCTATGTTCCTCGTAGCTTATTTGCAAATGTTTTATCATCATCTTATCTCATGCCTTATACAACAAGAACCATATCATCTGCAAATCTCATTTATTTGATTTTTCTTCCCCCGACCGTAACCCCTCCTTCATTGGCTTCTGAAGTATCTCTTTACAATCTTACTTCTCTACACCTATTGTTATTCGTTCAGTTGCCATCTACTCTTACCGTTAATATTCTCTGATTTAAATAGAAGTTTCTTATAAGTCCTCGATCCTTCCATTCCACACATGTTTGCTTCAAGACTCGCATATCTAATCACAAAGAAGTCAGGTGTATACTATAGTAAATGCCAAGAGAGTAATATTGAACATTCAAACATCCCTCTTCTCTACCGTATCCCGACATCCAAAGATGACTACAAACCATCAACAAAATTCACCTTGTCAAGCCCAACACTCAACAAAAGACATTAGGAATGAAGCAGAACTAAGTACCCTATTCTTATATGATTTGACCAGGTACGTCCAGACGTCCGTTCGCGCCTGATCCCAAATTCAGAGGCGTGTGTTGGGTTTGAACCCGACTCCCGAATGACAGCTCGATGATCGAAGCTTGAGTACCTCTATTACGTCCCGCAACACAAGCATTAGTCTTTTGATCAATTCGTTAATTGACTTTGAAGTTGAAAAGGAAGTTTTGACATACCTTGATAAAAAACAAAAAACAAATAAGAGTGCAGTACACGTTGTGAGAATAAATTGTTATCCCTTCACCCAACCTTTAAGACGCTAGCGACCCCGTCCCTTTTGTGTGGGAAATTTTATCCAAATAGAAAACACACTATTCAGGTATGGGAAAAAAATAGAAATAAGTAGGTGATAATAAATTTCCCTCCAAAATGAATAATATTAAATTAAGTCAGTTAATTTTGAATAGTATCTACAATTATATCCTTGAAAAGTAGAGAAAATTAAATTTCCTCTGTTTTAAAACATTGGAAAATTGTCGTAAAAACACCGAACTATGGAAGTCTCCACTCTCCAGCATTGCCACTAGTCGAGAGAAAAAAAAATGCAGATGCAAGGTTAGAGCACCTTGTGCATGCAGAGAACCTTCGCAGACGCAGAATACCATCCTCGACATAATATTGGACGAACGGATGATTCCTTTATTTTAGGCAAAATTACGGGCCATCCCATCTTAATGTGCATACTAAAGGCGCTTCCTTGCAACCTAAACACAGCATTTTCTTTATTTTGACAAGGTCATTGATATCTTGTCCTTGTCCACTACAAAATATTAAAATGGAACCTCGATAGAACTTCCGATAGTCTGGGTTCAGCCCTTTTAAGTATTTCAAAAAAGTCACTTGGCAAATTTTACATGGAACTGATCTTTACAACAGTTAAAAAAAAAAAAAAAAAATATTTGAAACAACCTGAGAATCAGAACGCGCATCACCGAGGTCATGGTCGTCAAAATCCAGGGAGGAGGCCGGAAAAACCGGCATTCCGGGATGAACAGCATCATTTTGACGTTCCAATTACACGATTAGGAACAGTTTGTGTTTTTTTTGTTATTATACTCTTAAACCTACATTCACTTACCTTGCCAAACAATGACTACGGGAACCTGTCAAATCAAAGACTTTATGCTGACAATGATGAATGGCTAGGACATCAATCCGGCACACAAAATAAAACACTGTTGACAAATTTCACAAGTTTATTTTTCCACCACTACACGCGTGCGAAAACCACGTGCAACCTTGAGGCAGGTTCTAGGCACTGATTACTCCGCTTGTCCGTTATGACACAATCATCAAGCTGACACTAAAGAAGTTATTTGTTGGGTCAAGGTGATGATCTGGTTGAGACTTCTCCCATCAGTTCTCACAGACCGGCACTGATACACTATATTCCGGAGAGGGTCAGACAAAAATATTGATCCGAAACAACGTTCTTTCCGCATGCGCTCGCTTCCCTTCGGACCTCACAGACCGGCCGGCTCGCTACATGCTCCCACCTTGCGCTCCCTGCATAGCAGCTGTTTGAGCCATTCGCCTCTATGCGGCGCCACCTGTTCAGATATTCTTAGATCTTTTGCCTTCAGGCACGTGTTTTTCATTCACATCGTAACAGAACAGAAGTTTGTTGTGCGAAGAGTATTATATATATTTTTTTTTAATGCACCGATAAATCTGATGAAGCAGGTGGTCGCAATAGTAACGTGCACAAACGTAAGGAAGAAACAAAGAAATGTAGCATTGATTGTAACAGTTCTTCGGAAGCAAATAAATAGGCTTACAGTTTATGCATGAGTAAATAACGCCTTGACGAAAGTATAATCATACCCGACTTAGCATTGCTATTTTGTTACAACCTACTCTACTTCATAAATACATCCAATTAATCGCTTCTACTCGATGAAAATAATAATAAAAAATCCCAATGCAACTTTCAATATCAAAACACTTGCATCGGGACGGTGAATTCAGACAAGGGTCATCAACAACACTTGAGGAAGGAAGTTTCAGTGCAAGAAGTATTGTCAATGTTTCATTTCCCTGTTTGTCGGGCTGGAAAAGCAGACATGCAAATAGAAGTTCGTACAAACTAGAAGGAAGGTTATTGATGATGGCAAGTTAGGAGAGGATTTATATGCAAACATAGAATTGGCATTCCAAACCAGCTCTTTTTACGGGTTTCATGCAAAACTATTTTTGTAAATTAATAGACACGGGTGGAAAGAGGCGTCGAAACTAATCCATATGATGTGAATTTATTTGTACATATTTGCATAATCAGGAAGGAGGTTTTCAAGTATTCTTGCATCTTACAGTCCATTTTCTATATTAGTTTGCGTATTTCAACAATATTCGCTGTTTACTTAATGTTCTTTTACCTAGTTTTCCGGATCAATATACATATGTGTTGTGTGTATTTCAAGTTACAACAAATCTGAGATACAATGGTAGGCCTACTCGTAGGTTAGTGATCCGAAGGTCTCTGGTCAACAACAATTGAATGTTGTTTCCAATTACCTTTCATCAAAATGGAACCCAAGGATGGTATCTAGTTTTAAGTGTATTCTGAACCATCTGTGCTCTCATTACAATCGAACAGGGACTACTTTCGTAAATTCAATGCTATAGAAGAACTTGATTGTTGGGACGGTATTTTAATTTAGACCCTGTTAATACCAAACTCCAGGGACGTGTTTTACGATTGGATTAGTCAAGTCCATAAAATCAATCTATCTATTTAATGAGATATTGTAAACACCTGTCGCAAATAAATCCCCGGTTCGAAAGTCTCTTCTAAACCCTTTCTAAAAGGATTTTATCAAATTTCCAGGAACATACACTGTAAAAAATAGTTGTGTTAATTCAACACAATGCGGTGTCCCAGCGTGACTACCACTTTTGTGTGTTAAATCAACGCAATACACGGTGTTGATTTCGGTACTGGAAGAAAAAGAAGTTACGGCTGTAGCTAGATTTGAACATGGGTTGCTCAGTTAGAAGTCAAGCGTCTTACCGACTTCGCTAAATCGTAAAACGGAAAGAGCACTAGATTGAAACAATATAGAGGATTAAAAAAATCTTGCTGAACCGTAAACACAAACAAAGTGATTCCCACGACTTATGCCATGGTTTAATCACTTTTGCATTGGTCAATTAGGGATCACAATCCCCATTTACTGAGAATATGTTCCATTTCTATGAAAGTAAGCGCAGCATTCGACATATTATTACGATAAGAAATCAGTAATGCTGCTCAAGTGTTTGGCTTCCGCCATCTTGCTTGCTTTCATAGAAATATAATTATTCTCAATGAATGGGAATTCTGTTTTCCAATTGACAAATAGGAAGTGATTAAAGCATGTCATAAGTCGTGCAAGTAACTTAGTTTGTTTTGGGGGTTCAACAACATATATTTGAACCCATACACTGTTTAAATCTATAGTGTAGTCGTTTAATTCAAATGTTGTTCATTAAATATCGTTTGCATCTACGTCATTTTCTGTCCGACGATTTAGCTCAGTCGGTAAGACGCTCGACTTCTAACTAAACAACCCATGTTCAAATCTCATTGCCTCCGTAACTTTTTTTTTCACAGTACCGAAATCAACACCTGTGTTGTGTTGATTTAACACACAAAAGTGGTAGTCACGCTGGGACACCGCATTGTGTTGAATTAACACAACTATTTTTTACAGTGTAATTGCATTTCTCTTTATAAATTATACTTGAATATATGTCCGTTAAGTTGTATCGATATATATTCAAGTTCAAATATTCCGAAACAGAATTTCACAAACGAATATCATCATCATCATCATCATATTCAGCCGTTTTATGCACTCAAAATGGGGATCTTGTAGCCTCCTGTGATAAAATGTCAGAAGTTCGTAAATACACTGAAAGGGCTATTAATACCCGGGCGACGATCGAAGTTTTCATGGTCATCGTATACACATACACATCAACATAGCGTAGAATAAGATAGTTTCATTATTTACTTAACAGATTTTCTATCAGCAAAGGTTATCGCAGCACGTCCTGCTTGCTTTTTTTCCACACGCCATGCCAAGTATTTTCTTTTTTAATCAAATATCCTTCAAATGTTCTCGATATTAAACAAACAAAAAACATTTTCAATCGCTGAAACCCTTGCAAACAGCACGCAAAAGAAAGAATCTGCATATCTTAGTTGTTTAAATTTTCCTCAATCAACACTATATTCCCTCATGTTCAGCATTTAGTAACAATTTTGTATGAAAGTTTAATATTAAATACAGAAACATAATTTTTATTCCCCAATAGTACACTGTAAAAAATTGGTAACTTTTTTGTACGCATTTTTTTTCTCAAAATATCTTTCATACACAAGAACAGTATAGAAAGTGTTCCAAAAAGTCGGGAGTTTGTTTTCACAAAGCGAAACTTTATATACTTGTTGTACACTTCTTTTACACGACCAATTAAGGCACTTCTTATACACATTTTATTCACAATAAAACGATAGTGTCAGTTAGTTAAGGCATTAGATTATCCCTGCTCCAGCCAAGCGTTTTTCTGCTTTTCTTGTTTACAAGAATTACTTATTAATACACTCTTTGCGCAGAAGTAAACAAAATGGGACTCGTTATAGGTGTATAATCCGGGACAGTAAAATGGACCACCTTTTTGCAGTTTTATTATTTCAATCTGTAGTGCTGCAGGTTGTTCGTAGTAATTCTTCTGTATGAGGTTCAGGATGATTCAGAGGGGAGTCCATAATTTTTTGTCTCCCTCTGTACATAAGGTGCAACTAAAGTCTAAAAGAAGAGTACTTTTTCTTAGTGTATTATATGAGTTAATTCATGACGAGTTCTCGTCAATGATCAGTATATGGGTCAATCAGTTTGTCAGGTGACCAAATACTTGAAATACAAAAATTCTGTATGAAGCTAAAAAAGTAATTATAAATATTTCAAAAACACTATTTAATTTTAAAAAAGGTATTTTAGCGTCAAAAATGTCTGTGTGAATCTTTGTGCACACTAACTCTATGGCTTACGGAACTCGCAAGTTCATCGCCGCAGTAACCAACGTTCGCCACTGGATTCTATCCTGGGCAACATCAAGAAAGTTTTCATCTCGAACATCTTGCTATCAAAGATCTCTTCTAATATTGTCATCTCAACGACGTCTCGGTCTTCCCAACAGCCTCTTTCCCTCCGGCGTATCAACCAAGATGGTATATAATATTCGTCTTCAAGTCCCTCTCGTAAATGTAAACATTTAGTAGTATAATAAAAATGCATGTAATCGTGAACATCAAAATGAATCCACTCAAATCCTTCGAAATCAAGTTACAAGCAAGCTCCCACTCTCTAACGGATACTATTATTATTTAAAAATAATGTAACCACAATAAATAGGCCCTATATTGTTTAAACATTTTCGTTCTTCAAGAGAATTTGAACTTTCAAACACAACTGAAGCAGTAAAATACATGGCATAGGAAAATCGAAGATCAACATCCTTAAGGATTGTGAATACACTGTGATTGATTAAACCACCTACCCACAATTTTCTCTTTATCACGAACTGAACTAGTATTCTAGAACATATTCACTAACCTACGACAGCCAAACTGAACTCAACAGTCAAATTCTATATTTAAAAACATTTCCTTTTTCGTAAAATCTTTTCACCCCATTATACGGTTCTGTTCTGGTCTAAATCTGTTGTACGCAAACGTAAAACAACAGACACACAATTTTAGGCCTTGTAGAACTTATTTCTAGACACAGAATTCACTGTTTAAACTAAAATATGAAGAAAAAAAAATCCTATTAG
Source organism: Lepisma saccharinum (assembly GCA_022664845.1). Classification (NCBI taxonomy): domain Eukaryota; kingdom Metazoa; phylum Arthropoda; class Insecta; order Zygentoma; family Lepismatidae; genus Lepisma; species Lepisma saccharinum. The sequence continues at coordinate 12,923 of JAGDQP010020244.1, read as the reverse complement.
AAATTAACCTAGAAATGGATCAACTACAAATAAATAAAAACTTTACGTTCAGAGAAAGTCTGGTATATAAACACACCATCTATAGTACCACTAGTAAATACTACTTACGTATAAGACTACGGTCTGGTCATAATGCAACCCGAAGCAATTTACATACAATTAACCTACAGGAATAAACAAAAAGTCATATTGTGACTGTGATATTACTCAAACAATAAGCGATGTGCAATCACTTGAATGCCCCAAATACATCCAACAGAGAGAAACATTAACGAAAACTTCCACAACAATCTCATGTTCAATTTCAACGTATATTTACACATTGACAGCCACACCTACAAACACATACGATTATTTCGAACTTTCTCCAAAAACAAATACCATGCCTTCAACTAAATAAAATCTGAAAAACTATATGTATATATATATATAAACAGCTTTTTAAAAACTTTTTTTCTTAAACAATTCGTACTAAAAAGTAAAAAAAAAATGTTTATGCTTGAATAAAAATAAAAGCATTGGGCGTGCCAATTGAAGAATTTATAAAGTGACTGTATATGAGAGCGCGCCTCATTCTTTTCTTTTCAGTCATGCATAAACGAAATTATTTTTTTTTACTTTTTAGTACGAATTGTTTAAGAAAATAATGTCTTTAATAAGCTTTTTTGTTATTAGTTTCCTCAAGCTGTTTTGTGAACCAAATCCTGAAGTGTTCGGCAACAAGCAAAACCCCATACAATTGCTCGTTAGTTTTTATTTTAGGATAAAGAAGTCTATTAAAAATATTAAAATTGTATTGTCACCAGACTCTCGTCGCTGTCCAAATTTCATCATTCTAGGACGTCTAGAAATGAGTTAAATTAACGTTGTAGATTTGATGACACCACAAACCATTGTGAACTAAAGAAAAGAATGTAAAAACGATACACTAAAAGGGAGAAAATAAGATTATACCCTTATATTGTTCCACCACAGTATTTATAAATTTTAAGAATTATATTATTTAAAATAAAGAAGATAGTTATCGGTAATAATATTTATCATGCAGTATCAGCTTGATTACCATTAAGTATTATTAATATAAAGATCATTCTCCATGAGAGTGCATCGCTTTTATTTCTAGTCACAATTTTTAAAATTCTTAAATATTTGCAAAAAAAATACTTTTTAGTGTACTTTAAAATAAATGTGTGTTTCATTTAAAAAAAATAGCAAATTTTCCCGTCCGTTGGTGCGGAGTGAATAAATTTTAAACTTGGGGGAGGGGAGAGTGATTCTCATTAACTGTTGTTTGTCCTATGGAAGAAGCATGCCAAATTTAAAGCTTCTTAAATTCAACTGTTTTCGAGCACTCTCATATTCTACTCCTTAAGAGGTTTCCGCCCCGCACCCGCCAGGGGAAGGGTTCGAATCGAGAAACTCAGATAATCCTATTGCTAATGAAATGAAACGAAAAAAAAAATCATGCTAAATATTAAGTTTCTAGCTCAAGCAGTTTCCGAGTGGCGTTTCACCCCTTTTAAGGGGGTGGCAACCTTTTAATGCTGCAGTTAATCCTTCTTACGTTTAAACAAACAGACTTTCATTTTATAATATCGCCCACCGGCAATGATACCATCACAGCTCAAAATTTGTCAATTTCGAGTTATCTACATATTCGGCCTCCTAAAACTACACTCTATCCGACAATGTAAGTCTCATAACCATATCTCTTTTACAATGCATCTGACAGCTTTATTGTCGGTTTTCCACAACCCCAGTAAAATATTTATCAGTTCACAATAGTGCTTTATATTAACACAGTTTCACATTAATGACGCTAATCAGCTAGAGACAACTTTGAAATATAACAATGTTTAAGCAGTATCCGGTTACCATTCTTTCTTGCTTTTCATTTCCAATATAACTAAAAGAATCCCCTAAACTTTCAACTGTAATTTTCTCAAAACCAACTTTTTTGAGTTGTGACAGTATCATTGCCCGAAGAGGGGGGGGGGGGGGGGAGAGAGCGATTGTTGCAATTCATTTTTGTTGAAAAATGCGAAACAATAAAAACGTTGGAACAGCTTTAATTCTTAACGATATACGTACGTCCGACTACACCAAACAACCGCCTTATGCATTAAGGGGTCTCCGTACCTACACTGTAAAAAGTGGAAACACGAAATGGATGAATGTTACTCCGCTTTATGGAAAAATCAAAATCGAAAATTAGCATTTTGTTGTATTTACTCTTAAATGTGGACATAGTGTAAGCCCTTTAGTGGAAATATTGCTAACCTTAACTCCATTTTAAAGTTTAACATTTTCTTTGTAATAGCTTAACGTTAACTGAAAATGGATTGAAACTGGTCAAAGCGTTTTGTCGATAAACGTTCAACTTATTTTACCCTTAAAATTCGGTTATTTTCTGATCGAAGTGTTAAACCTTGATTGGATATTCTATAATCCAACAACGGGAGTATTGTTACTTGCTTGCCACTGAACGTCCCGCCATTTTGAGTGTTTATATTGCTCTAACACTGCGAACAATAAACAGTTCACTGGTGGAGCGAGGGCGACAAAGATTGAATTGGCGGAAAGAGGAATTGAGGTGGGTATAAATCTTTACACTGCAGCAAAAGTATCCCTTCTTTTTTCACGAGACATTCCTCGTAATAAGATCAACAATAGGTTAATGGTTAACCTCCTTCGCAGCCAAGTGGCGAGAGCATCTGACCAGTGTGCTAGGAAACCCTGAATCGAAACCCGACCCTCAACCTTTTTTTTTTAATTTAAATTTTAAAGAAACATTACACATTATTCTTTTCATAATAAAATTCACAAACGTATACGTTAGAAAATCAAGTAAGATTGTTTATTATTATTATTACGAGATGCAAACACAGAACATGACGTCAAGTTAATCATTAATCTGTTCATGATTTTACTGCGAGGTAAACTTACTACCAGTTTTTGGATAAACGTTCAACCAAAAATTGGTTGAAAGTAGGTTAATCCAAAAGATGGATGCAGCCGAGCTGAGCTGCATCCTCTTTTTGGATGAACCTTGCGTCTCTAATTTTTAAAGTGTACGGTGCGAGTGTGTGTGAGAGTTTTTAGACTGGACGAATGACACGCAACTATAAAATTTTGGAAAGCGGCCTCAATAATGCATGTGAATGTGTATAAAATGAACTATCTGAGATATTAACATTGTTTATTTTAGCTGAGATATTAGAATGCCCGTAAATGATGACGTCATATGCCTATGCAATTATGGGTATTCTAATTTCTCAGCTAAAATAAAGAATGCCAAAATCTCAAGATACTTCATTTAATACACATTCAAATCTATTAGCTTTCCAAAATCTCATTATTGCTTGTCAATTGTCCAGTATCTTCAAAAATATGAAAACTCACATACACATACACGCAGCGTAGGTACGGAGGTCTCTTAATTACTACTCAGAACACCAATAAGGCAGTATTCTAAATGGCTTGGAGAAAATTAACTAGTAAGAACATTTACTAAATCAATTCTTTACAAATAAAAATATTTTAATCAAAGTTAGAACTGCTAGAAACGCACTCACAGTAACTAAAAAAAAAAAAAAAATCAGAAAAGTAATTTTAAAAAATCGGAAAATCTCTATATGTTTACGTATAGACATCAGATTTAAGACTATGTACAAAGATTCACATGTCTAGCTAATCTGGAAGTAAGTTAGAAACCCATTACAATATTTGCAGCTCACAACCACAAGTAAAGTTAAATAATTGTAAAGTGTAAACGTTTATTTTAAAACAGATAAATACATCACAAAACTGAAATATTTGATTTTATTTCCCCCTGCAAAATTTTCGGAAATAAAAAAGGTAAACAAAAATGCAAAATTTAATTACTTCTTAAGTAACTACACACATCAGCAATGGCCGATTCAGTTTCGGGCCGCGAGAGGCGGCTCCCCCAAGGGAAAATTATTTATATAGTATTATTTCAACAACAATTTATATATATATATAAAAGGCTTCGATTTACTTTCCGACAATTCTAATTTATCTATAAATATGAATTTTGGGGGATACTGGTGTCATATTCCACCAATAGGAAGGGAAATATGATACATTTATACTTGAAAAAATCACTTAGCGGTAATATATTGAAAATGTCTTCGGTTTATTCCACTTGCGCTCCCTCCCCACAACCAACATTCTGAATCACTCACTGCACATCAGTACATTTGTTTTGCATTTTTGAAGCTTCTTCACATCTCAAATTAATCAAAGTTTTGATCACTTCTATGCACTATAAATGTTCACAAGATATGAACAATTAACTTCTTTTTGCACGACTGCACCGTTAAGCAATTCTCGTAGCCTAGGAAAGAAGGAAAAAATTCATGGAAGCGGCGTCAGAACTTCCTTTGTTTCGCTTTATAGCATATTGTTTTAATTGAATTTGAGTTTCATTTTTGGCCTTAAGGCATCTCAGGCCGTGATAGGGGGAGCGGGGTGAGGCGCCAGATTTACGAAGAACAAAATTCGCTTTATTTCTCTCAATACAATGAATAAGTTCGGTGCCGAGCTGAGTTTATAAGGGAATTGGCTATTACGAAGAAAATGTGTAAAATAACTTTTTTAAATATTCGTGAAAAAGTGCTTAAGAAACGTTAAAAAAAACTATAAGCTTCTGCACTGCTTCTACACATAACTTACGCACGAAAACAACAAAATATGTGGAAAGATACTCTATATAAAAAAAAGTGTAAAATGAGTGTATTATTCTTTGGAGATGATGGACTCTCAGATCGGTGAACGCTCCCTTTCTGTGCGCGTGGTCACGGGTTCATGTCCCGTGGCCAAGCATATACCCAGAAAATGTTCTCGGAGGTGGTCCAAGACTTTTGTGGAGTCCAAAGTTGGTCTCCAAATGAAAACGATACGTATAATTGCGCCCAAAATTAAACCAATTTCACACAAAAATAATAATTTGAGATGGGTTCCGGATCCCCGGACACTTCCGTTGGATACGTCCTTGCCTGTAGAGGTTGATTGAGTGGAATGGTTCGGAGTACACTTTACCAAAAACTGTTCATTTATCAGCTTGTTTAGAATTTTAAGGAAAAAAATCAATGGATAAATCTTTTAAGCGTGGAAGTTGTGAGGTGTCACCTGAATATCATAAAAAAGGAATGAAATACAGCCAAAGAGCTACGGAGAGATGCATGCTAGGAATAACTAGGAGGGACAGGAAGACAAATTATTGTAGACAAACTAGCGTAAAAGATATAATAATAAAGACTGCGAAAAACATGAAGTGGAAATGGGCCGGTCACATAACCAGACGAACAGATGGAAGATGGACGACGAATGCACTACATTGGATTCCCAGAGAAAAGAAACAACCGAGACGACGTTCAAATGCAAGATGGGTGGATGAAATCAAGCGCTTTTCAGGAGCTGCATGGATGAGGATAGCAGCAGATCAAGATATGTGGAAAGAAGAGGAGGAGGCATTCGTCCAGCAGTGGATAGAAAACGGCTAAATATGATGATGATAATACACAAGAAGCCTGGAGGGAAAATTTCAGGGAGAATCCATAGGGATAATTAATGTACGTAATGCAACAGTTGACTTATGTTGATTTTTACCATGTCCCGTCTTTTTGTGATGATCCGATTATGGTATATGTTGGCACAACTGACTTGCGATGTATATCATGAAGTTGAAAACGTAATTACTAGAATATGCAATGCACATTGTTCAAGCAGTTACAGGCAAATAATAACTTAAATATAAATGTTTGCTCAGATCTTGGCAGTACAGCTTCGATCTTCAATGCAACATGAAAACAGGATTATTGCGCTGCAAAGAACTTTAGCCTTAACACTATTAAATAATTTCTACACTGGTTAACCTCTGCATGTCATTTTTACTGCTTAACATTTACAAGTGCAAAGAGCAAAGGGTCTATTCCACAGAACAATGAAAGAATGAATTATAATATAAAACTTACTTAATCACACAAAGTCGTCAACAAATACAATAGTTCTTCCGGGTTTCCTAAAGAGACACATGCGCACACGTTAGGCAGTTGAAAACCAAATGTCAAGGTCTCGCATATGATGCATATGATATATGGATGTCCACTTTCAACACTGTCTGGGACAAAGTTGTGCCACTTTAGTAGAGAACTAATGTATGTTGAAGGTGGACTTCTTCCGCCAAGTTGTTTTGTTATCACACCTAAAAAGTAAATCTATTGTCATCAACACTTGTGTACGTACTTGTACTCGCTAATATGAAGAAAGAGTGCGTGTTAAGAGATTTGTTTGATTAGTAATCGACTATAAAAATACGGAACAAGATGACAAAACTAATATTTAATGAAAGTTGGCTGAACATTTTCCCCTCGCTTAGTAGGTACTTGCATCACACTTATGGCTACTACTTCTACGGATCTTCAGTTCAGTCTCCTTAATCTACAAACAGACCGCAGACGTTTTCTAAGCTACTTGGTTTTCTTTTAAAGGCTTATTTAAACTGTCAGTTCATTGAAGGGTGAGAATACAATACCACAACGAAAACAACAATATTCTAACTTCTAAGACCTATTTTTTTGCTAACATCTAAACTTTAAAAGCCATATTTGGTTATAGTTGTAGTACCATAATGCTGGGACAATTAATCTGTTGCAACTAGCGTGAAGAATGAAAGACACTCTCACTTGTCAGTTGGTCTATTTTCAGTATTCAACAACAATGTTTCAAAACATTTCTCACGATAAATTGAGAAAAGAGCATATAAGCTTAACTGAGTCTAATTCTACAAACTCATGGAAGGAAAATCGTTTTTCAAAAAGCCATAAATCAAGTTCAAAATAAAAAAGGACTGTACGTCTACTGTTCACAACTTCCTAGACAATATATATATAAAATAAATCACATCCATATTCAATCCACTAGTGGATATACAGCACTGTTGGAGAACATATGACATACCCTCGAGAAGTTGGGCTATCCAAGAAGACTGCGGCTATCAGTGAAGAAAATGGAGAATACTTCACCCAGATTCAAAGAGAATAGGAAATAAGTATTCACAGTAGATAAAATATAAATATGGTATCCAGGTTGAGAGGAAAAATAACGACGAAAAAAGTACTTCTAACGTGAAAGAGCAGTGACTGAATCCCAGTTACCAGACAATTTTCTTTGACATACGCCTAAATAATTGTGGAAAGGCCTGTTTTTATATATCTTTATTCATATAGAAGTTTCTATCGGCTTGATTTATTCACCAAGTATAAACATACAGCATGAAATAGCATAAAATCAATTCTCTACATTTTTGAAACTTACTCCCCATATTCCTTGTGTTTCAGAAGAAACTAAAATAATCTAAGGTTATATTTTTAATCAGGATCAAAAACAAAGCTACTCAGATAAATCTTTACTGCAATTTCACCGAAACAAATTCTATAAAGCAACAAACATTCAAATTCTTAAATTATAAGCCGAGCTGGTAGCCGTGTGGGCTAGGACGTTAAGCTAGTAACTTGAAGGTCCCGGGTCCGAATCCCGCCTGATGGGACATGGATGTTTGTGATTGTGGATTTTAACTAGAAAGTGACGGACCGAAGTCAAAAGTTACTAGAAAACTAGTAAAAATAAAGTTTACCAAAGCTTTTCTTTTATCTTCAATTATAAATTAAATTTTCGCAAAAGCCAACAAAAGGTGGCAGCACTATCTCCGTAGTCTAATGTATTTTTATTGTTGCACGAAATTTCAATGCTACTCCTATAAATTCAAAAGTTCGATCAATGCCGATTTTTTTTATTTCAGTTCTTCTTCATTGTTGAATACGCTTGATTCTTGTTGTGAATATCAAAATCTATAACAATGAAGCTCTTCCAACAATGAACAAAAAATAAAATTTAAAAAATCGGCATTGAACGAACTCTTGAATGAGCTATGAACCTTCTTCCCTGAAAGTTAGAACTCTCTAACTCGTATGAGCATGGGCTTGAATTTGTAGGAGCAGCATTGAAATTTCGTGCAATGATACATTAGACATATAGGAGCTAGTGCTGCCATCTTGTGTTGGTGATCGTTGCTTTACATTATCCTTAACGTGATAGACGAAATCTGAGATCATGTCTGAAATTAGTGGCAAAGAATACATTCTACAGCACATATCTGAAATAGAAAAAATAAATTATCGTAAAATTTAAGTCTATTATTATTATTAAACTATATTTGTCGTCTAGTGGTAGTAGCAGTAAGTTTAATTAATGATGAGCTCATGACAGTCCAAATGTACTACATGATAATAAAGAACCTTAGAAACTCATCCAATCTACACTTACGCAGAAAAATAAACAAGGGACCTAGTTTGAGAGAGAAAGCGATCAATCATCAACGTCCATTCTAAGTTAGAATTTATCACCACTTGTTAGACTTTAAGATCCGACTGTAGTATAACAAGATGGAAAAAGGAAATACTTGAAAAAAAAAAAATGACAGTTTGTGAACACGAAGTTTTCACAAAGTTAGTTTGTCCGCTACTGATTTTTTCTTTCTCTTTCTGTCTCTCTCTCTCTCACATCGTTTTCCTCGCGTACTCTTCAATTATGCAAGACATGCATGGTTAGTTCTAACGTAGAATCAACCAACTCATAATGTAAACAAGTACTCGTGATAATTGTCCTTTTTAGCTTTACTGCTATTCGCGAATACGTAAACATACAATTTCTTCCCCACCGGTTTCTTACGACATTTAGTTTTAATCCAGAACTCACGCATTTATTCCACGTAATAGAAATTTGTCTTCTCGCCCTTTTTTAAAAAATTCTCGCGCGCATGACAGACTTCCACGACGAAACCTTTGATATTAAAAAATGATGAACTAATGGATAATAATAATAAATTATTTTCTTTTTTAAAAATAAACAATTCCTACTAAAAAGTAAAAAAAAAAAAATTTGCTTTCAAGGATATGCATGACTAAAAAGAAAAGGATGGGGTGCTCCAAATGACGAATTTATAAAGTGATTGCAGATGAGAGCTCGCCCCATCCTTTTCTTTTTAGTCGTGTATAAATAGATTTTTGAAGTAATTTTCTTCAAAACTTTTTTATAGTATGAATTGTTACATTTTGTCTTTTTTAAAGTGTTCTGCAACCAGTCAAATGCAACATCGTTACGGGCTAGATTTTAGGATAAGGAAGTTCTTACTAAAAAATTAAAAAACAGCTGTAAAATATATAAATATATGAAAGTAACAGTGGAATATCGTATTGTCACCCGACTTACGTCGGTCGCTATGAGAAATTTCATCATTGTATAACGCCGGGACCCGGTGAACCATTGTGATTTAAAGAAAAACATGGAAAAAGACTTCGACTATGAGTTTATATGTACAAGCTGCGTGCGATATTTTCAGATAACATAAAGTACTATAAAGAGTAGATTTAAAAAGAAACACAGAACGATTAATAAAGACCACTAAATATAGACGTCAGTGACAAGATATTTACGTCTTCGATTCATTCAGTAACCAGATTTATTTACTTTTGTGGAGAAGGGGGTCGGAGGCTCTTGCAGACAAGTAACGGAAAAACTATTTTCAATAGCGGATCAAGTTCGCATGTCTAAAACAGATATCAAAATGAAGAGCTAACAGCCGGAAAGAAGGGGTGAGTGGGATTATGGTATAGTTTATGATTCTTCCAAGCAGGAAACCTAAAATCCTAGCATGACGCCACCAGCAAAACTTCGAAGTCGCATAAGGTTGCCTACCAACGAGGAAAAAATACAAATCCATTTGATGAGACGAAACTGGTGACAGACTAGGAAAGAGTCTCACAAGTTTCCGATTATTAGATAAGGTTTACTCAGGCACATTAATAACATACATTCCATCAAGTCTTCCTGTTTCTACTTTTCGCTCTTGAAGTACATGAAATTTATTTCCGAAATCGTTGTTTCAGTTGACTTATATCCAACACATCACAAAAGAACAATGCCGCGAATATTAAAATAATACGTTTGTGTTTACAAATAATTTAATCCTTTACGGAAGACACGGCCAAACGTTTTGCTTCTGTACAATAGTGAACTGCATAGAATGATAAGAGAGCCCTGAATCACTTTAGAACCTCATTTGAGTAGATTACTTCATCCTCCCTTACTTTCCGAATTTTACTAGTACAGCTGTAACATTCCTGCCTCGGACAGTACGTGCCATCAGTCTCGCTTATTTATAGAAGGACGCAGATGTAGTCTTTGAATCGCTTATAAACACACTAAAATGAACTCTATGTAAATAGGTGGTGTGAGAAAAAGACATAGGAAGTAACATGTGGTTAAATCTAAATACTAGACATATTAAAAGAATCACATTTTTCACGTAAAATATTTTTAGTTCAGTAGATCTAAGGTAATAATTTTATTAAATACGTTGATTTTCTTTTCATCTGGTTTCTTGAACGATGTTAAGAAAATACAGACTTAACGTACTTGTTTTCCACTGCAGAAAAGCAGTGTTCTTGAAGTCCATGAGGTTTCGGGTTCGAACCCGCCTCGGGTTTGGATATTTGTGGATTTTAAACTCATTGAACTCATTTCATCATCCCTAACAATGTCCCATACAAAAAGAAAGTTTACCAAAGCTTTACTATTCTTGAACTTGAGAAAACAATTCTTGTGGAGGGAGGAGATAGTATCTTTGAAAGGGGAGTGGTTTAGCAGAATTAGCAATGATAAATTATAGGCTTATTTCAGTACGTTTTGAACACCTCGTATCATATCTGCTTAATTCATGGATACATACACGAGCAAGTATTAAGTACATTTCAATAGACTGAAGCATCAAGGTCGCATGCTGTGCAGCACATATAAAAATCCGTACATGACTTTCGATGCTTTGTTTTCAAGTTTATGTATAACGCTGACCTAACCCAAACAGCAGATGTCAGCCCAACATACACCTGCGTCTTTTACATAATAAGTCGCTCCTGAATCTTCGTAAACAGGATGAACCACCTGTCTATTAAGAGCAAGCACGCTCAGTATAATGAAATAATCATTCCGAAACAGGTGTGAGTTGAAAGTGAAAAGAAGTTCCAGTATAATAAAACTATAGGTACGAGAATTCGACAGCAAAAGTTAGTGAAAATTGATCAACACAAGCGTTAGAAACTCTGGAGACTCCTAGACAGTGCAATCAATATAAGATCCGTTTGACACAACAACATTTATGCTACGATGAATCTTAGTGATAGCACTAGTGCCAGTGTGGAGAAGCAAGGATGCTACAACAGGGCAAGATATTATGGTATAAATCAATAACATTTTTGCTTTTTACGCTGGTACACTACTAAGATTCAATGTAGCATAAATGCTGTCGTGTCAAACGGATATAAAGGAATCCCAATGCTCGAGGTACCAAGCTACGCTTAGGTATGACCATTAAACCATTTTAATTAAATGCAAAGTAATGATAACATTTAAAAAGAGGTTGTTCGTGCACAGAATAACTTGAAAACAACTCTTCACTATGAGGTACACAGTTGCTATACGTTCTGTATCATTAATTTTATGATGCTGGAGATACTTGATTATTGATTATAGGTTATTTTAAGATTGAAAATGAACGGCATATAATAATATAAACAAAGGGATGAAGGAAAATAATGGCAGACGTGTCTCGGTGGTATTTTCGCTTCACCAGATAAACACTCATCTCCTCTTCTGAACTCCCGTTCATTCGTGTCTTTCACGCTTTGCATTTTTTTTTCTCTTTCACTGTTTATGACATCGCGATGCGAAATGTATGTAGTTATTTCAGTTCTTTGCTAGGATCTTGATCTTGTTAAGAGTAATGATGTGGCTCTTGGACAGGAAGTACTAAGTGAAAGTTCTAGCAAAGTAGGAAGCAATGTAGTACTTACACTGTTTTAGAAAAATAAAAGACAGACATATAGTTTCGAATATGAAAACAGCTCTTGATGGTAGATTAGGGTCAAGCTTTCGGCAACACCTTTCTTCATACTTTTAGAAGATAATCCAATGTATCTACTTTATTTCCATTGCATTCAAAGATCGCTGTGTATGTGGAAGGAAAGGCGAAGAATACGTGGGAGAGATATCAACCGTAGTAAACAACTGTGTTGTTTCTTCCTTCTTAGAGCTTCTTTTGTTACTACAGTCACGATCTGAAATGCTCCAGTGATCCTACTTCGTCAATTTGTGTATGTTGGGATTTGCGAAGGTGTAGTCTTAATAGATGAAGAGTCAAGGCAAGTCCCACCCTGATTTGCTGCTGAGTGGCATGATACCCCCTAGAGCTTACACCAGACAAATCCCATTCTGTAGTGATCGCTCTTGGATCAGTGGTAAATTTACGTAAATCTGTCTGTGTGAAGGTTAGCCATGCACATTGGCGGATCTGCTAGTGCATCACGCCATTATGCAAATGTACGAACGCCACAAAGCCTAAAGAAAAATATCGCTGTGTCGTCTACATGTCCCTGAAAAACCAGTTCAACCAGAACATACATATGAAATTCTTAGTTGACGGTATTGTGTACTAAAGCAAGCGATGGTGCGAAAAGAGAGACTTCGATTATTTTCAGCATCGGTTTCATTTGATCAGTAAAGATACATTCTCTTCTGAGTGGCCTCAAGTCATACCGCAAGATTGATTTCGTATTCACAGTCAATAGCCATCTGTTCGACAATTTACTTCCAAACGATACATTGCTTCTGTCTCTCTGTGGTCGGTACGTCTGAACTGCGGCACGTAACTATTTAGAATAGAATATGGTCACGCAATCACGAAGTATTTCTTTTTCATCTTTGAATTAGTATCAATCCCTTTTGTGTAATTGTGGAATCAATAACTACCATAACATGTTAATTTCATGAATAGATATAAACGT
>JAGDQP010020243.1:0-33601 GCA_022664845.1 Lepisma saccharinum | reverse complement strand
ATAATTATTTTAACTCTAAAGTACGTCGGGTTTTGGAAATTTTGACTTTTCTCTTACTATACTCAAATAGCCCCGGTCTACCCTATAATTTGAGTTCTCTGGTAAGGACTTCGTTTGAACCCTGCTGTTTCATGGTTATTTGAATTAGAGAATCAGTTAGGTAAATATATGTGTTTGGCGGGATTGCATACACGTACACTTCAAGGGGCAGCACAGCAAACTTTCTGGGATTTTTTCAATAATAATTACATTGTTGATTAGCTGGCGCCTGTATTACTGTTATCAGATAATTGTTGCGGATCACGTGTTGATATATCTTATTGTTCCCCCGCGTCAGAAAAATAAGTTTGCACTGATAAAAATAGTCTCTGTTCTAACTCCACAGGAAAGAAAAAGGTTGTCTAACACAGTTTGGCTGTCCTACTAATTTTTTCTGCCTCTTTGCAGACAGCTAAAATATATGACAGCATGTTTTTTTCTGCTTTTGAAGTCATTATATATTTTGGAGATATTTCATTTCTTAACACCTTTTCAATGTCTGACGCAAAAGTACTCCATTTCCTGAGCAGAAAACTTGAGTCAGAAACTTGAATAGAACATTAATGTGAAGAAATGGGATTGTTCAAATGACAATCTGTGAATAAAAGACAGCTTCGGCTCTCCTCTCCCAACCCGTCTGGTCAGCGTGGGAGCAGTAAACCAACTCCTCCCTGCGGGGAGAGGCCTCATCCAATAGTGGAATGAATATGAATGTGATTTATTTATATATATAATCATATTCATCCACTTTCTATCCACTGCTGGATGAAGGCCTCCCCCTTTTCCATCTACATATCTCGGTCTGATGCTATCCTCATCCAATATATCTCCTGAAAACGCTTGATTTCATGTACCCATTTTGCATTTGGACGTCGTCTCGGTCGTTTCTTTTCTGCAGGAATCCAATGTAGTACATTTGTCGTCCATCTTAAATCATTGGTTGTAGTAGCAAAGAAAATCAGATCTGACTTTAATAAATGCATGAAACTGGAACTAATACGGAAAAAAGTAAAACAATTGACATGGTTGAATTTTCTTTTTCTAAAAATATCTCGCCTACTGTGATTATCCTCTTATAGTTCAAAAACTATACGACGAGAACTAGATACTCTAATGCTTGACATGCTTTCTTTTCTCTCTTTTTTGGAATACTGATTTTGTTAGTAAGCACACTAATTTTCTAGTAAAACAAACTTGTAGAAGCCAGCAAGGAAGACAGGACTCTCTTGATTGTCTCAGCTGTTGTAAGGATTTTTTCACGCCACAAAAACGGAACGGTCCACTACTAATTCGGTTTGTTTTGACAGAGAGTTTCTAGGTGCAAAGGTTCTTAGAAAAGTGATAAATCTGAAAGATGATTTGAACCCGTCAACCTTCCAATGCTGTACATATGAGCCTTGTGAATACAAGACGATATTAGTTGCTGAACATTTAGCTCTTTCGTGCATAGAGCGGGAGGGTGCAGAGGACTGTGGACAGTAAAATTTACCTTCCTCTCTCTCTTCGTTTCAGCCTGAAATTACATATCTCGCTTTGAAAGATCGCGAACACAGTGAATCTGGAATCCTCAAGGCCATCAAACTCAAATTTGGAAACAGGCTCATCTGTTGTTATACCATGCAAACTTTCTCACCGATTTGTACATCAAGCTGAACGTTCTCACAGTGTTGCCACCTTCTAATTATTTTCCTCATAGCGCTCTTAAATCTCTGTACTGAAGTAAAAACATAAATAAACGAAGATGTGCCAAGGAACACTACATTGTTTCTAGACTGTATTCTTGATCGTTCTGTTTGTACACATGACAAATAACTTAGTAACACAAAAAGTTCAAGAATAAGGGATCTTTCGCCATTACAATACTTGTTCTCAAATAGTAGGGACCGAGCAGTCGTGGTTCAGTTGGTAAAACGTTGGCTTCTCATTCGGGATGTCACGCCAGCGGCCGACCAACCTGTTTGAGGTTTCTTTAGGGTTTCTCCTCAGTCACATCGGCAAATGTCGTAATGTTATCTTAAACTTAGGCCCTAACCGACTCCTTTCCGCATCCTTTCTTACGCTATCACGGTCTGAGCCATAGATGCTTAAAGGTCATAAACAAATTCAATTTAAATAAAAGGAAATACACGACACGAGAGATATATACAGAATGTCAGAAAAGTCAAGGTGGTATTTTAAATTACCACACTATTTGCAACGAAAAAAGGTGCAAACACAAAACACACACCAACTGAGAAAAACTCTACCCAAGAAATCTATAAATATAAAAGGCAAATTCAACTGATTGACTTATCAACACCTCTTAAACTTCTGTGCCAAAAAGAAAGAGGGGGAGGAGGGGGGACAAAAATCTTGCACAAATGATTCCCACTGCCCCTAGGTTGTAGGTACGTCGGAGATTTTCAGAAATTAGGCACTTAAAGAGGAGCATTAAAAGGTTCCCTTAACCCCTCGTACACGATTCAATAAACATAGAATCAAATTCTTGAACAAGCAGTTGGATGAGTGCGTACACGATCCAACTGGAATAATCAAAGGGTTGTATCCAAGTAGTGTTGAAAGTGCTTGGATGGTGATCGTACACGATTCGATAAGTTAAGCGGAAGTGTGAAGGAGCCAAAGCACATGAGTCGATTTGCTCTTTCTGCGTTGAAAGCGGGAATATGGAGTGAATGTTAAACATGATATGCGTCGCTTTTAATAAAATAATAACCTGATTAACGGCAGCGATTCTGTAGTTGGTGATGCCTCGAACATCGACTTTTTATTGCTTTATTCAAAACTCTTTTAAATTCTTATAAATTTTTATTTATTTCCGGTTACACGCACTTCTATAAACATCTAACGACAAGTGAAAATGCATATTTTATTATTATTTCGTTACATACGCACTCCAGTTGATCAAGAAAGCGCCATGTGGAGGCATACTAATCGTGACACTTCGTGTCGGAATAGATTTATTTGCGTTCATTACTATATGCAGATTGTAGGGATGCGGCGGTATATTAATAGCATTGCGTCGTATTATGAATGACACATTATTTGCTACAAAAATCATGGCCACCATGTTGAATAAGCAAAGGCGGATTAAAGAAGGTTAGATTTTTCATTATATGCGATGCATGGTTTAATTTGCTCGCTCACCAACGTGGAAGCAGCCAAGTAGTTCCAAGTACTTTTCGCTATTCATGCACGGTTTAATGTGCTCGCTCACCAACGTGGAAGCAGCCAAGTAGTTCCAAGAACTTTTCGCTATTTCATGAACAGTTTAATGCTTGCTCACCAACGTAGAAGCAGTCAAGTAGTTCCAAGTACTTTTCGCTATTTCACTCTAATTTAATACTTCCATGACTCGAAACTGTTATATTTTAAGTTACAACACTTTCACATACGTTGGAAAAGATTACATTGTTTTGTGCCGTATAGTAAAGTGTACCCAGATACTTCTATGTTTAGCAGCTTTGAATTTCCTACATACAGTAAATAAAGGCTCGACCTTTCCACATAAATTATGAGCAACTCAGTGACACTTTAAATATTAATATCCTACTGCTTCTAAATACAATACAAACTTTATTAGGATTTATAGTAAACCCTCTGTATCAATTTCTATTGCAATAGTGATTGTACAAAAACTACAGAAGAAACATCAGGTACACTTTACCTCAGCAAGATGCGATGGAATTTCTTGTAGCGATACTTCATTTTATTTTATTTTGATTTTCTGATAATATCTTTATTTCGCATCATAAAAACAAGGCTTTAAAAATTCCCTGCTCCATGTTCACATTTTAATTTTTAGCATTCCGGAAGCACAGTTGTCACGTGTTCAAGTCACCAGCGATGTGATTGGTAGATCACTGCGTTGAATTCAATAAAAATAGGACAGGTTCTAAATAGGACGAATTGGATGAGAAGACTTGAATTCAAGAGATTTCCTGTGTGGAGTCTCTGACTCGTGACGTCATTTTCATCCAATTGCTTGTTCAACGCTCTTGTTCAAGCTTTATTGAATCGTGTCCGTGGGGCTTTACGTAACCACAGAATCGGCAGATCTCCAGTGTCGAAATTTAAAGCAAAGGTTCCCCTCTATGACTGAGCCATTTCATTTCGAGGGGTCTTCTGATTTCACTCCCCTAAGGGTGAGTGCAGGAAAGGAACTAAAACAGTAGCAAATCAGATGTTATAGGATCGCGACGAAAATTGATATCCGTTTCTTTCCGGGTTGCTGAATAAAAATGTAATAAATTCGTTGGTGTAGATTTGACCAATTCCGTTCCCTAGGGATGCGCAAGGGACAGGGTATAAATATCATTAACTGAAACGCGGAAAAACCTAGGGTAGCATTGACATTCAAAGCACGAGATACTACAGAATATGATCAAGGATAATGGTGGTAAACAGGGACTGTCACAGCGCACATTTACTTAGGAACATTTTGTAGCACGTTATTTGTTATTTAAATCCGGATCCGTCACTCCTTACGAACATATTAAAAGAGAAAAAGAGCACAATATTTGAGATTAATACATTTGCGATATATTTCCACATTCCCTTTATATAGGAACATCCTTTAAAAAAAACCGGAAGTGGCAGTACAGACCGAAAATTATACACTGTCCTAATATCAGACCTTACTCTCTCTTCCAATTCACGCATGAATATTCTGAATCAACTCGTGATACATACCAACTAAACAATTATTATATTTATAAAATGAAATATGTAATAGTACTTTTCCGAAGTTATACGTCATCATGATGTGTTCTGCCGAATGCGACATGTACTGCTAATTCAACTAAAAATGATTTCTATAGGATCAATAGCTCAAGCAGTTTCGCATATGAACTATAGATGGGAACAGTATCGAACTACAGTCGTGCCACCTTACAAACAGTATGCGTACTAAAAAACTTTTTCCAATTTTGACCGTTGTTCCTATTCGGAAGGCACGCGTCCACGCCCTCAGAAAGGCTCACACCAGTAGCGCTTTGTGTAGGAGCTTGGTAGGACCGCTTATCATTGGAACTGTAGTTGTCCTTGAAGTTGTTACAACGACATTTACATTATTTGTATTTAGTATATCTCCTACAGTACAATCCACTAATAAACATCACTAATGTTAACACATAAGAACTTATGCTGCTTCCTGAAAACAAAATATTGTCAGAGGTGAAAGAACAATTGCCTTTATTCATTTCCCAAAGACAAAGATCGCGCCGCTCTAAATCCATTATGAATGGATGTTGATTGGGTACATTTTGCTGCCATCTTTTCATAGTAGTAAGCTAAAAGTTGGAACAGATAGAACGCACACCGGTCGCTAGGTGCCACTATTATGCAATTATCGCGCTTACTTGAAACTACTGTATTATATGTCACCTGGTGTTCCTATACTCGTTGTTCCATGGTTCAATCTTCTACATGGGTTACTGATCCTGTTCTTTGCGTTTTGTCCTGGGGTGCGAGTCTTTCATACGGTCAAAACTCAGTTACATTCAACTTCTTCCTCTCCTCTCTTTTTTTCCCCTCAACCTTGAATTCAATTCCATCCATCAACGTACGTGTATAATTTGAAATAAGCAGGAGTAACCACATTTTAATTAAGCATGACTTGGTGTCATCTGAGATTCGTTTGAACGCGACATCATCCAGCACTGTCCAATGACATGTGTGATACAGTATTTATGTACATTAATCTCTAATTTTTATTTTCTGTTGCGTTAAAGGTTTTTTTCTCTTTAAAACAGATAAACATGAATCAAGGGACTGTAACAAACAAAATAATTAACACGACAAGTTGTCAAAATTAATCCCTGCCTTTCATTATGGATATATCAATATTATTTACAAAAATTGTCAGACAAGATATTTACAAATTCTATAACGATGTTACTTACTCTATGACTCGTACTCCAACTTTTGCAACCGTAAAGTATTACCGGCAGCATAACCCTTCTGTATATTTTCAATTTCAACTTCCTTGATACTAATTGCGAGGTTAGGAGTTTCCAGACTGAGTAGAAACATGTGTTGCCAGATACTAACGATGTAGTTATAATAATTAACTAAAGAAACACAATTTACGCAGAGAGACCAACTTGCTCCGACCACGTTCATATGTCCTCATAGTTTTACTAATACTTTATGAAAGAGAGTGCAAAATGAAGGAAACATCTCAACTCTAAGTCACAACTTCCACGTTTTCAAAAATGAATTGTGGAATATTCCCTGATCAAACTTGGCGTATGACAGTCCAGTGGCTCGATGGAGAGACTCAATCCCAAATGAATATCACTATCCTTCCATGTGTTTACATACACTGTTTTTAAACTGTAGTTTTTGCCTCCAGTTAAAGGGGGTGACAAGTCTTGGAGATCATTTAGACCCAGATTTTATTTACTTTCATATAATGAAAGAAAAGCACTTCAAAATTACTATTTTCCAGTTTTGACCATGAAGGTCGTATATTACAATTTTGATATACAAGCGACCGAGCATCCCAATTGAAGTTTTCCTTAGTAATACCACGCAAATACCCAGATAGTACCTTCAACTTAAACCCTAGTCAACTCCTTTCCCCATCCCGACCTGAGTCATAAATAAATTAAAATTCCTAGCAAAATATGTTATTCGGTATTTCCCTTACAATCTGGAAAACCTCACAAATCAAAGAAGTATTTCTTGCCTTTTTCATAACAATGGAACCGAGTACTTGGATCTTGGAACCGGGACCCGGATTCGTATCTTCTAAACTGAAACTGAGGACCCCGAACCGGTTTCTAGAACCGAGAATCCGGGTTTGTCAAATCGGATGCCCGGATGTGAATTTTAGAACCGGATACCCAGATCCGAACATTGGAACTGGATATAAGATTCAGATCCGCGCACCCCATTCGATGATTCTTGGTTCCAAGTACCAGGTACGGATCCTCAGTTTAAATTTACAAGATACGAATCCGGATCCGAATTACAAGATTCGGTTAATCAGTTCCAATGCTATCAGGAACCGGATCCATTTGCTTATTACTATTATATACAAGTTCGTAATTTATTTTCTTAACGCAAAACAATAATTTTTCCTCAGTCACACCAGGTAAATATCGAAATGCTAACCTGAACTTGGAGTCTGGCCGACTTCTTCTTGCATCCTTTCTCCTACCCTACACTAGCCTGAGCCATTGATGCCTGACACTAATAAAGGCCATAATTTAAATTCTTAATATGTACCATACGGGCCATTTCCTTCCCAGGCATATGACGAAAATTTTTTTTTCGTATCTCCCGATTCTATTATCATTCCAAATTATTATTTTCATGGTAGTTCTTCGAGAAGGGCGTAAGCCAAAGTGCTGTTACCGCCCATACAATTCATGTTATCTTATCATGGTAGTTCTAACGAAGTATGACCAACATACAAGATTTTTTTTTTTTTTTTTTTTAATTTTGAGGAAATCAAATTTGAAAATTTCGGAAAACAAAATTTTGTGCAATTCTATCAAGTGATATATTAAACGAAAGCTTGTTACAAGAGCTTTAATATGAGCTCTCTCTCATATCTCTAGCACTAAACGCTGATGAGTAATAAGATGTTGATATTTTGTAAATTAAAAACACGTAAAATTGGACTGTATTTGTGGTTCTTGAACGCTAATAGAACAAAAACCATTGCATCAAAAAATCTGAAAAAAAAAAAAAATATATATATATTTTTGAGATACTCTACGGGTACAAGCAATAAACCAAAACTCATACAAATTCTAGAAGGTGAGGCTGAATGTTGTTAAACAGCGTGTTGGTTTCCCATGGAATGACCCAATACTGGACGCGAATACAGTAGTTTTTCTTTGTTTTCAAGAAAAAAAATGGGAAAATCAGGTACCAGAGAAAAACACACGAGGAGTCCTGGAATTTTTCACCTTATGCCCTGATGGTTTCTCTATGATCCCATTCTTAATTATGTCTCTATTTCTTTAATCCTCTGTGTTTACGCTTGTTATCATATACTTTATTCTCTCTACGTTCACCTGCAGACCTATACCATCGCAAGCTTCTACTAAGACCTCGGTATTACTTTGTAGTACATCGTCCCCTATTAAATCTACATTACACATGTAGACGAAGAGTTGGTTCAAGCTATTCAATGTTAGTCCCTTTTTGTCCTCCTCTAATTTTAGTATCGCACATTCTAACGCAAAGTACAAGAGTAGGGGTGACAAGGGATCTTTCTGTGTCAATCCGCTGCGAATTTCTAAAGTATTTGACATTATTATCTACACATATATTTCAAAAAAGAAATAATTATTTGAGCAGAAATGCAGTACTCCGTAAGCAGCTATTGCGTGGTTGGATGGAAGACGCAATCGTCAGATAGATTAATAATAATAATAAAAAAAAAAGAATTATCTCAGGTTGTTTTCTCGTACTAGAAGAAACTGCGAGAATGTAGAGATCTATCGAAGATCGCTGCTGTTAAAGTCGTGCCTTCATGTAATCTAACTACATCTACCGTAACCTAACCTAATCTTCATTTGCATTAAGTTGGCACATGAGATTAGTACAAGGTCGTTTTTACTCTTTTTTACATTTTGTACATGTATTCCGGAATTTTGAAATCAACATCTGACTTATCGTATTTGATGTGAGTACTGTCCTAGCGTACACAGTAGTAAAATAATATGCCTCGTACCAAATTATAGTTAAAGCTAGAACGAATGAATGCATGCAGAATCGGCACACAGAAGCATCGACTCCGACTCCTGTATTTGAAATGAAAAAAAAAAAATATCCGCTCCATGTAACATAATATTCCATATAAAATATTTAATTAATTAATCGTTTTCTCAAGTCTTTGTTCATTGGCCCAGAAAAAGAATAATTCTAGCAAATGTCTAATGAATGAAACCAAATGTACAACAATAATTACGTCAGTCGAAGCTGAAGTAACATCAATAAGTCTTAGGAGGTATTTGGTGACCAGAAATAAATTCAGTAATCGACAAATGATTATAATAATGTAAATAATCGACGTTGCAGGTGCAAGAGTGTGTAATGCAGAGCAAATTAAAATATATCCTCAAATGAAAATTAAGAAAACAAAAACAATTTAATAAATTCAGTACCTTTAAAATTGAAAATATATAGTTTATATAATCCACAATAAGTCAACAACTAACTCCTACAAGTATACAACTGATCCGCCGGGACTTCTCCTTAATAAGTACATCCATGTGCTTTTAAGCAACGATTAACTCAGAAACCAAGGCGCCACTTTCTCTAATACCCATTGCTGCCATCTTCCAATGGGAAATTCCAACTTTTAACGAATTACACAACAGTTTCCATGTAGTAAGTAAGAGTCAGCATATCTTTATCGATCCAACTCCACAGCCCTGACGCGACTACATACCAGTTCTCATTATAGGACAGACTTAAATTGAAATAAAACGCAGGGTTTAACATACATGAATTAATGAACTGCTTGTACTACAGAAATACCAAAGAGATGTTATAACGGCGATACGCATATTGTTTTAAATAACGGAAATAAAACAACGAAATTTTGTTCTTAGCGTGACAATAAACCCTATCTGCACCCAGATCTGTCAGATGTAATTGAATGAGTGAATTGTTATTAACGTCCTAAACAAGCTGGTGAGATTCAAAGGACGGGACCTACAGTTTTTGGTAAAGTAGGCTCCGAAGCAATCTGTTCAATGGACCCAGGGGGAACAGAACCCGTAACCATGCGCACAAAAAAGCGAGCAAGCGCTCCAACCTCTCGGCCATTCCGAGGTCTCAAAGACAGATGAATCAGTTCATTGTGATAATACGTAATAGTGATATTGACTAGTTGCTTAAACAGGTTACGTAAAATTATGTAGGTTCACTTTACTTTTGAGGCCCCAAAAATTGTAAAATTTTCAGGAGAAATGTAATGTTTCCAACGTGTGTGTGGCAGTGTTGAAATGCAAAATATATTTCGCGTAAAAGTATCAAAGATCAGTACGTTGGACTATTTAGCAACTTCAGCTTTCAGACCGATCACATGGTGTAAGTGTTGAAAGCGATGTAAGCTTACCCAACCTTATTTAACTAACCCGTCATCTATCACTCGACAATATGTTCGTGATTTTTGTAGCAAAACAAATGTTATTCATAACACGAAGTGACGCGATTAGTATTCCACCGAATGGCGCATGCCGCCATGTTATTATGTGTTGATCAACTTGAATGCGTATTTAACAAACTCATGGCTTTTCCTAAACACTTGATGGATTGCTGGATGTCGCTAGGTATTTATGTAAGTTCCTGAATCCAAGCACGCATCCAGAATTTAGTTTTCGGAGGGGTCCAAGGGCTTCCCAGGGGGGAAGCAAGTTGTGTCTGGGCATGAAATGTATGTATAATAACGCCTGAAGTTATATTATTTTCTCCAAAAACTTCCTGGATCCACCCCCTAAATACATCCCTGCCTGAATCATTTACAAGGCAATGAGTACTAGTAAGTGTACATATGGCTCAATAGCTGGCGGAAGCTGGGGTCCCAAGAGGAGGTCCTTCGGGTTGAACGTCAGGTTCTGAAAAGAGCGTTCAACGCACTCCAAATGACGGCCCAACGCAATTTACTTCTTACGAGTTTCTAGTATTTAAATTTCTCATGCAATATGAAGAACATGAATAATCAAAGATATGCACTCAGATGGGCAAGCATGCAAATTCTGCACTTTATATGAGAGAAACATTAATAAATGAAAATCTCGCCGTGACTCAGGCGGTAGCGCATCTGATTACGAATCAGGCCGCCTGGATTCAAAACCCGACCATGAGACTGGAGACTTTTCTCCCAGTGTTTCCATGCCTAGCGCTCTGAGGTGCACTCAGCCTCCTATCAAATTGAGTAACAGTGTATCCTTGGTTTTCCTGGATACCTTGGGAAGGTAAAGACGGTCGAGCGTGGGAGTGGCCACACCAACTCACCTCGTACCGTAGGTCGAGAATATCTGGAGCGCCACCTCCACAACCCCCATGCGCCGTCCAGGAGTGTGCATATCGCAAAGAGGATAGCTTTACCTTTTCTACCTCAAAATTAACAGCTTATTAATTTATTAATTAATTTAATAAGCTTATTAACAAAATTAATTTACCTCAAAATTAACAGTAATGTAATGTAAGCTATACATTACATTACAAGAGCGGTACCAAAGTAGCCTTGCACTATGTACTAGATGGGAAAATGATTTAGCAGGTCTTCTACAACTGATACGAACTAATAAATTAACAATTTACGTAGTGGGTGCAAAGGTGCATTTCGGTATTGCTTTAGCTTACGTTGGACGTGATTTTTCTGAACGAAATAAGTCACAGGTTTATGAATCGAAACCATGGTAATGTTACATCATACTAACTTGTTTATTTCCATATGACCATTGATGTTTTGCTGCAAAGATCACGGACAATATGTCGAGTGAGCGAACGACGAAAGGTTAGAAAAAGCCAGGTTCGATTTTTTTTTTTTAACAACACATAATACGGCTGAATACTAATGACAAATACACAGACGTCTCTTTAGTACACGTCGGGCGTTCCGGAGCAGTCTTAAGTTCAAACCGAAAACTACTCGGCCCTGCGGACCTCGTCCAGCCAGGTTGCCGCCCTTGCACGCCTAAACACCCCATTAACCCCCCACCCCGCGCATTTTGCGAGCGAACCTGTGAGTTTATAATTTCATAGATCCTAGGTTAGTAGGTATCCATGGTGAAGTACATCTTATTTACTTCCATGATCTATGACGTACGTGACCACTGACCGATTCATGAACTAGTGACTTATTTGGGTTAACTTCCAAAGTTAGTCGTCCGCTTTTAGTAAAATTTTGAAAATTTACCGGGAAGAAATGGATAATTTGCTTCTTTGTGTGGTTGATAATATATAAGGAGAGCAGAAGTTGTGTTTATTACATTGTATAAACGGTGATAAACATTGAACTATTTGGGAAGCGGAGGGAACTGCTTGGCGCAATGTTACCGCATGGTTCGATTGTGGGAAAGTAACGAGCATTTATATTGCGAACATGGCGACAGGTGTACAAGGAAGTTGCCCTGGATGTGAGTTAACAGTATTACAGTTTGTGATAATGAGGAAAATCTTTGAAACTGTATGAAAATCATGGATTAATAAATCTAACAACAAATTGCAGAAAGTGTCAAGACACATGACCGCATCTAACCCCCACGTTCACATGGTCAGTAATTTAAGAGAATCTACGAAAATGCAAGAATGGAATTATTAATAATAAAGGGTTAACTATAGTAGTGACGCACCAATTTTTAGAAATTTACAGGAGGAATTGAGATAACTGTATGATGTTTGAGAGTATTAGGGAGGTAAATATTGATGTTGGTAACATTTGAAGTGAATAATGATATAGTTTTAGTGTGTTTTGAATATGTTTTAGGATGCACTGCATGTTGTGGCGGAAGGAACTATTTTGCGTAGAGTTACAGTTGTTGTCATGTGGAAGGCAGTGTTGAAATGGCGAGTCTTTGTGATGATTATGACATTTCTTGCGTTATTGTTATTGAATCGTATGGAAATGACGAGGGAAAGTGCATTTTGAAGGTTATTTAGCAGAGTATTTATGTAAGGAAAGGAAAAGGCCCCGAAACAATTGTACACGACTTTCTAACGGAAATTGGGAGAGTTAACACGCCTGTGTGCTAAAGGTAAGTGTGAATATGTGTCAAAATATATTTTGTAAAGATACATGACCGCACCTAATTACCTAACCTCCACGTGCATATGTTCAGTAATTTAAGATAATTTACGAAAAAGGAAAATAAGGAATTATTAATAATAAATGTGAACATACAGAGATATG
The DNA here is from genome assembly GCA_022664845.1 of Lepisma saccharinum. Lineage (NCBI taxonomy): Eukaryota > Metazoa > Arthropoda > Insecta > Zygentoma > Lepismatidae > Lepisma > Lepisma saccharinum. The sequence goes on along the minus strand of JAGDQP010020243.1, from coordinate 20,682 downwards.
TTTTGTAATGATACATGACCGCACCTAACCTTACCTAAACACCACGTTCATATGGTCACTAATCTAAGATAATCTATAAAAAGTGCAAGAAAACAATTGCGTAAACCACTTGCCTCCCATGAACACGTAATGTGTGTGTGTTAAGTGATTTTAAAATTGGTGCGTCACTACTATAGTAATCCCATAATAAATATCAACATATATTCTGATAATATACATGACCGCATCATACCTTACCTAACCTCCACGTTTCCATGGTCACTAATTTAAGATAATGTACGAAAAATGCAAGAAAGCAATTATCTATAATAAATATCAACATCCCCTCCCTGCGCGGTAACCGAACGAAACAGAAAATCAGTGAACTGAACGTAAAAATTGATGGTTTTTAAATTTTCATTGCTTTCATTACGCTTTTTGTTGAAAACCAGACAGACGATCAACTTCAGAAGAAATGCCACTTATTATGTTCGAAAAAATAACGCCCGACGTAAGCTAAATACCAAATCAACGTTGTAACATGCCAGCTCATATCTATTATTAATATGTTTCGTTAGGTTAGGTTAGAAGAGTCCTGAAGGTTAGTTTTCATTCATTATACGCGATGAAAACTGTGGACAGGACGTCATCATCCACTTGCTGCCATCGCGGATGAAGCCGAATAGTTCCACCTCATTATTGCTTTCTCTCTCGTCTCACACCTTCCTATTACATTTAATTAAAGTTCACACACTTTCCCTCAACTTCAAAAAATTCCTTTTCTCCTGTACATTTTATATATGTTTGCGGGTCATAAAGTAAAGTGAACCCATGGATCCAAATGGAACGCTCGACGTATACCAAAGAGGCCTGTTTCTTCCCGAGTACATCTCTTTACAAGTGACTGACTCTAGTACAAGGTATATTTCGATTAGCAGCCCTTTCGGTATTACAAGATTACAGCACAATTTTACGTTTTTACATACATTTAACTTCTAAATTATTCAACCTATGAACACTTACCCACAATGGTCTGAATCAGAGTCACTACAATACGAATTGCAGCTTGAACCGGTTTCGGTCCCTGACCCTTCCCAGGACTCGTCTGACCTGCTACATGAATCGTCTTCTGAACTGGAGCCTCCATCTCCACGATAAGGTTCATTATGTGATGAATAATCTTTCGCTAAAAGAGCTTGACTTTCCCCCCCATCATCCATGGCTCGGTTTCTCAAAATTATTTAAAGTTCCTGTTAAAACTCTACAACCACACGTCAAAACCATATGCACCAACTACCACCTGTTACACGCCATGTTTGTTTACTAACAAAAACAGTACGAGAAAACATATGAAAATCGCATAGCGAACAGTGGTGGAAAGCAAGGTCTCTTTGAGTGTGAATCGAGAGACCTTGGTGGAAAGTTCCTCTATATATTGAAACTGATTTTTATGATTGGTGCTGTTTGGAAGTACGTGCTATTAAACAAAAAATTATATTGCTCAACTATCTACCTATTCCTTTATAAAGAATAAAATACACGACGATAAATAAATTATACACCAAGATGATCTTTTGTCTCCGGTGCAATATTAATATTACATTTTCTTTTTCTGTTTTAATATTTAATTTTTAATTTTAATTTCCTTTATTTCAGCAGGCGAGGTTCAGCTAATAGCTGTTCTTCCACCTAACCCTTGTCCGATCATACAAATGAAAATACACAAACAATAATTGATAAAAACAAACACAAATACATAATAGAAAAAAAAAAGAATTAAAAAACGTACATGAAAAGAGCCTTAAAACAAAATAAAAACATATAAAAGTTAAATATACAATGATAATGCATACATAATCATTGAAAAAAACAAAACACGCACACACAATACAAAATAAACGTACATAAAAGTGCCTTAGGCACACAACACTATAAAAACATATGAAAGTTAAATATCACTGGTAGAAGAGTATAGTCTTTGCTGATTAAGCAAATATACACTTAGAAGAGTTTTAAATTCATTTAGCGTTTTCGCACATGTAATAGCATTTGTCAAGGAATTCCAGGCTTTCGCAGCTGATACAGAAAATGATCGAGTTGTTTGTGTGAGTTTTTATCTAGGAACATCATATGTTGACCTATTACGTGTAACGTACTTATGGATACTGGACCTAGAGATAAGTTTTCCATGGAGATAAGCGGGTGTTTTCTTGTGAATGATTTTGTGAGAAATTAATATGTTAATTTCTGTTGATAAAAGGTCTTCAGCTGCAATTTATTAAAATAGAATAAAATACGAACAGCTCTAGCAAAGAAAAGGAATTATTTTATTCATTGATTCCCCGCACATCATTGGTGTGAGAAGCATGGGTGCCGATTTCTATGTAACTTTGGGGGGGGGGATTTCAGATATATTTTTTGTTCCAAGTGAGGGTCTAAGAAAGCACATATAATACAAATCCAATTCAGGTTTTGAAAAATATTGTATATTCATAAAAAGAACACATATAATAGTATACATATAGTCATTATGAAGGCTTCCCCAGGCCCAGTCTACAACAGAATTTAACAGTGATTGTATAACGTTAAAAAAAAATCACTAAAGCATATTATGTTCTAACTAATAAGAACAAAGTTTCTGCTGTTACTAGAAAATAAACTTAGGAAATAACATAAACTAATGTTAGTTTATGCAGAGCCTCCGAGGAGTTATAAAGCTTTTCCAAATGTGGTTCTCTTTCTGTCCGGCTCACCCTTCCGCTGCCCTAGTGCTTTATTTGACTTTTTTTTTTAATTCTCGGTTCTCGACCTCGACAGCCATGGTTCAAGAAGCTTCTGTCTCACCTACAGCGAGAAAAAAATATTTGTACAAATTCAACAAGGAGGAAAAGCAGACTTATCACACGCAAAACGGGGCCCATTTCAAATATCTTGCCTGTTTATGATAATTTGGATATATTAGATAGAATGGTATAGAAATAACTAGTACTCGATACACCTGCAAGGTAACAGGCAACGAGAGAGTGTAACAGTGATAACTACTTAAATTCATGGCAAAAATGTATTTGGACAACCCCATACTACTCTCGAAATAAATGTTCTAGGAATTGTTTTGTGTACAAGAGCACTCTGCGTGGTATATTGAAGCAATCCACACCGTGTCAGTCATGAAGAAGCAGCATGGGGAACACATTGAATTGAACAACACTGGAATTCCTCGCTTTAATTTCAAATTACGTACGGAAGGTAAAAGGTACTGAGACATAGCCAAGCTTGTTGCAAAGCTATGCTCTACCGTTTGATACTTCATCTAAAAACATAAAGCAAAATAATTATTGGGGATTCGTTCTGGTAAACTAAGGAAACTAACTGCCCGGAATGAAACCTACATTCTTCATTCTGTGAACAAAACTCAAAGAATTAGTGTTAAAGATTTGGTTACTTCACTTGCCTAAGATATGCAAGTTAATGTTACAGATGTGTAGATGTGAACAAAAAAAATGGAATTCAGAAGATGTGTAATCAGAGACAAAACATACATATCAGATGAAAGCAGAAAGAAGTTTTAATTTTTCAAGAAATATCAATATGAGTGCCAAGCATTTTAGGAAAAGTTCTTTTTTTTTTTTCTAAGATGAGACTAAGATAAACTTGTATTGTAGCGACGTACGTATATCAGGAGGTGTGCCGTAAGAAGAATAAAGCTTTCAGAAAGCAAAACATTGTTTTAACTGATAAAAATGTTGGAGGGTCTGTTAAGATTTGGGGTTGTGTAATTACTAATAGAGTGGCCAGTATTCATACCCTGGATACACATCTTCTATATCCCAATTGTTTTAAAGAATTTTGGGTTGTTCAATGAATTACTAACATTAACTTACATATTTTAGGCGAGTGAAGTAACCAAATCTTTAGCACTAATTCTTTGAGTCTTGTTCACAGAATGAAGAATGTAAGTTTCATTCCTGGCAGTTAGTTTTCTTGATTGGCCAGAACTGGTTCTATTCCGCAATAATTGCTCTGTTTACGTTGCTTTATGATGTATTCAACGATAAAGCATGACTTTCCAACAAGCTTGGCTTGCCTGACACCGTGTGGATTGCTTCGATACACTAAGTAGACTGCTCTTGTACACAAAAGGATACCTAGAACATTTATTTCGAGAGTAGTATTGGGTTGTCCAAATACTGCTTTTTGCGATGAATGTACGTAGTCGTCACTCTTTCGTTGCCTGTTACCTTCCAGGTGTATCGAGTGGTAGTTATCTAAGGTATCCAAATTATCATAAAAGAGCAAGAGATTTCGAAATGGTCCATGTTTTACGTGTGACAGTCTGATCTCCTCTTTGTCGAACTGGTCCAAATACTTTTTTTTTTCGCAGATTATAGTGTTCCTGTCTATAGGTTGTATTAGAAACTCAGAATTACGGTATTAACGGCAAACAATAATTGCATCCAAACAGCAGTTTGAAGGATATATTTCCAAGTGCAAGTCTACTCCTACTTTTGTGTGAGTTCTTCTTGTCGCTTATTTTTCTTGTATATATTTCTTTTCCTTAAATTATGTTTGTATGTGACAAGATCACGATGAATGATCCTTAACCCTCGGAACGCCAAGATAATTTCATCTCACGGATCGTCAAGATGAGTCCTTTTCGAAGCATGTATATTTCTCGTATGAAATAAAGTACTTGTTCAAAATCAAGGTATTTTAGAGTATGGGTGTATTCATTGTATAGTATTTATTGCATTGTATTGTATTTATTTATTGTATTTTATTTTTTCAAGTAGACACTACAAAATAATGAAACATACAGAAAAAACTAATACATCATATTAACCTTGCAACCTTTTTCATGGCTGCACAAAAATGAATATACCATGAGTCTCTTCCTACTTATTTACACATATAAAGTACGACATATAAAACTATCAGAATCAAACTACTTTCCTCTTTCACTCTCACATGTAACGCACACTGTATCTGTTGTATTCTGATTCTTGCAAATGAAGCGAATACATTGCTAACAGTATGCGGAGTACACAGAAATTCACTTTTCCATTTACTGACTAATGGACAAAAATAATATTTTGACTGTATGGGTCATTTTTGACCCGATCTTCCCGATCTTATTCCTTTATCGATGTTATGCACTAAACTCCAGAAATAACACAAGCAATGCACGAATTAGCTCCTTTAGCCAGTCGAGGGGGTATTATACGTGATGTAATTTATATAAGTACTGTAGCACACAAGTTTCAGGGAGGAATTTATCAATATAATAGATTTGCCAAAGGGAGATAAGCTTAGTAGAAGGGGAAGACGAATGACCATGTACTATAGAAACAGGAGAACCGACTTCGCCTTATCATTCGCCCCCCATTAAGGGGGGCCAGGGCCCCCAAAGCCCCCCCCACCCCGGGATCGGCGCCCTTGCTGAGAAGGAGGGCCCCCTGCTACCTACTATCAGAGTATATTAAAAGTATAGTACACTCATTAAGCGCTGAAGTTTAATTATCCTACACCGCGGATCATTTGTTCAGCTACAAATGGTATTTGGGCACCTAAGGCTGAGGCCGAATAGGGGAGAGGGATGAGGGAAGGTGTCGGCCATGGCCTGAGTTTAAGGTACCATCACGGCGTTTGAATTTGTGGAATGAAAAAGTGAGATGACAGGAAGAACCCCGAGGAAACACACGCATGGACTTTGTCCATCACAAAGCCCGCATGATAAGAGTCGGAATCGATCCGAGGACCCCACGCATCAGAGGAGAGCACTCTACTCATGAGGCACCGCGCCATTCTGGGGTGTAGTGGCAAAACCATTTTTTTTTAAATGGCAGTATCCCCAGTAGCCATGCAGGTTGGGCCAAGGATAGCTGGTCGTTCGCCAGACGATTGGGCCACGGTGGGGCAGCATTGTTGGGGAACCGTATGTTTGGCCGCTCGGCCTTCTTTCTGCTAACCAACGCATCCCCAACATTGGCCCAACCAAACTCGAAATTCAATTACCATTAAAAATGTTGGAATATGAAAACAAACAAAAGGGAGCATTTATTCATCAATACTAACAAGACAAATTAATGTTCTTTTGAAAAGAAAATAGAAGAAAGAATCTGATCTGAGAGGGATTCGAACTCGGGTCGCCTGGTTCGTAGTCCAACACTCTACCGCTGAGTCAGGGGAAATTTGAGAAAACAGTCTTTAAAGAGTACTGTACGTTTCGTAAAATAAATTACTTCCAGGTGTTAGTTTGGGGTGTTTAAAGTATTTGTTTCCTGCCTGAAATTATTTGGTTATGGAAAGAATTAAGCGAAATTATTTGAAATACAACTAAATATACTTGTTGGGCTCACATCGTTGACCCAACATAGCGTTTGGTTGGCAAATGTCACCAATTTTGCCAACTGAAAACACAGTGGGCCCAACGATGGGTTACTATTGTCGGTACCACCTAAAAATGAGCCAAAGATCCATAATACCATACGTTTCTTGTCTTTGTATTACGTATAATGAAAGAAAAAATAATTATCCAACCTGAATTGTTTAACTTATTTTCGGGAAATGCATACAATTTTGACAATTTTGTAAAATGTTGAAAACTACAAAAGGAAGGAAACGGGAGCAAATATTTATAATTATGAACAAAAAGACGTTAATAACAATTATTTTCTATTGAACCCCGATGTTCCAGTTAGTAATGGAAGGTGAAAATCGTTGTTTATCACTGTAAGGAAAAATTAAGGCTAGCTCAAAATTGGTTTAGAGTGCTATCTGGGAAATTAGCAGCTAGTTTGTTTGAGAAATTGCATCGACGCGAACACTATGATTCTCCTCAAGTGACTCGCTTGTGGAAAAAAAATAATCAACAAATCAGCCTTCTTCATAGCTCTAACCATTCAATAAGCTTTCCCAATTTCGAATTTAAGCCTACATGCATGCCAGTATTTTAAAAAGCTGTCTTCGTAACATAAAATGACTAGTAAAAGATACTTCATTCAGATGAACCGTCGAATACTGGTCAGAGTGGCGGAAAACAAATAAATCTGAAGATTCTGTCTTCGAAACCCACTGCAGACGATAGAAATCTTTTTCCGCCTCAGGCTCGATGTTAGTTTACCAACGAGTTTTGTTTTAGAAAAAATAGGACTTCTAGCAAGTTTGACTTGAAAGGTTTGTAGCAAGTTTGCAGCCTTGCAATGCCAAACTTACTGTGCTATCTGGTGACAGATTGATATGTGTCCATGACTTTATCATTCGACATTTATTATATCTATGTGATTACTAGAGTTGTAGTGTGACTTGCTTGTATATTTCATAACCGGAATAACTATATGAAAATAGGGAGTTTTTCTTAAACACCCTTATAAATGGTATGACCTACTAAAAGTAAGAACAGTCGTCGACAGGCATGGTTTTATTTCATTTACACCGATTCTTCTTAGGAAAAGGTTTACTGTAGGCCTCTTCTATCTGAAATAATTGAAAATGCTGCTGTAAATCATGCACCATATATAGAAGAATACGTACACTTCCATGTTCCAAAATCAACTGGAAAAAACGTTAAAGCCTTTTCGCTCTAGGACCTGAAGACGAAGAGGAAATGTTTCGTCTCGACTGCACATCCTCGTCTCGGGTTTGATGATCAAAGATACCGACTTGTAAAGACACTGTATATATACTTATAAAAGCGATGACTCTCAAAAGCCTCGTGCAATAAATGTTCGTTAACTTTGAGGATTTATGAGCCGTGTCTTTTATGAAGGACAGGGGGAAAACAGAAGACAAACTTTGAGGACCTTGAGCCAACTTTGGCTCCGAGGTACATAAATTCAAATAATAAGTTGGAAAGGAAGATATCTACACATTCAAAGAAGAGATACTGAACAACGGTACAGATTAATTCTCAAATAGACGCTGCAATCTTTTTCCAAACATGTGATATCTATGACTTTGATTAACTTTGTTAAAGCGGGAAATATCGATTTGTGGGGACAGAGTTTGCCGTAACTTCGGATCCATTTCAAAGTGGAGTTAACATTGTGAGACGTACTAAGGATTTGTTCGGCTGGGCGCACGAACTTGCACTTCATCCTAAAGAACGAGTAAGCAAAAGTGCAAGTGGATGTGATGTTTGAGTAAATCACGTAAGTAGTACCAATTTCGGTACGAGGAACTCACAAGCACATCACCTTATCTACAATCACATGTTTTCACTGATACCGGTACCAATAATCTGCTGAGGACTGGGCGTCGTGAGTGATTTATCTCATTTCCCTCAGCAAATTCAGAAAATGCAGGAATTGTACTGTATATTGAAATAATAGTACCTTTTCCATTCCTTATATCGTGGGTAGTGCAGAACAGTGTTCGGCAGATGGTAAATTGTAACGTCAGAGCAGTCTCTCTGTGAAACTGGACTTGGGTAAGAGTATGTCGTAGAAGTTCAGGGTTGCCAGTGTCAAAACAATCAAAATATACTCAAGGCAGAAAATATGGAACGTTTGTTGGTAATTTAAAATGAATGCATACATCAACTGGAAGTCCTACAAGAATCCTACCATGTGAAGATGATGGAAATAGGCTTTATTGTCTATCCTAATGCCCCTTGCAGCAGCTCACTATATTCACTATTCAGCCTCAACTTTCAATGTTTTAAATACAATGGGGCTGAAATAATGAAAGTAATCATCTCGAAACTTCAGGAGGTGATTATTCCCATAAAACAAGAAAAAAAAAACATTAAAAAAATCGAAAGATTCCTAGTTTCGGAGCTACAGGGTCTCAAAGTTGAGGCGGCATTATTACAAATGACGTCATATATCGAAAAGTAATGACGTAAACTGAGTCGACTTAGCAAATTACATTCGAAGTAGAACCCAATGTTGAGCTATGTTTATGATTGGCTAATGCAGATAAAAAGGTGATTTTATGTTTCCCCTATTAAACCATTTATATAAACCTTGACAACAAAATACTTACTCGTAAACCTGACTTGTTGCCACTCCTTCAATCACAAACATTACTTAAATTGAAGTATTGGCTAGTATTTCGATTGTGATTTGCTAAGCCGATATCGCTTACGTCATTATGCGTGGAGATACCACGTCATTTTGTGATGATGCTACCAAAATTTTGAGATCCTGTAAATTCGAAACTATGCATAATTTTGAATTTCTTTTAAATAAACTTTTTACTTGTTTTCTTGTAAATAATCACTTTCAGAAGTTTGGAGCTTTGTTTCAGGGACAACCTGTATATGCGATGCGCGCAAAACATTTAGTGATGTTTTTACTAGTATTATTATATCAATTTTGATTTTGTAGGCCAATGGGCAAATGTTACAGTGACACTTATGTGGTAAAATGGGAAAAGTGAACAAATTATTGTCATTTCTTACTTCCCTGAAATAACATCTTCACAGCTAACTTTGAATTAGGCGATTTCAAGGAAATTAATGCGACCAATAAAAGTTCAGACCATTTATTGTTCCGATGAGTGCAATTTTGTTTTTCAACTTTCAATCCTTGCTCCATTCTCCACCGTACCTGGCAATTTATGGGTCTATGCTAGACTATTGGACAACATATATGTTAATACAGTGATTCCGCCAAACCCTCCCTGAGGGGGGTGTCCCCCAAATTCTCAAGAATACCCCTAACTTAAACATTTTTAAGTTAAGGTAAAAAAATCGATTGAAACCGTGCTAAACTGCACTTACAGCCTCCTAATTTTGACTTTACACACCCTAAACTGAAAATCCTGGTGGAATCCCTGCATTAAGGCAATCGTTTACTCCTAACTTGATTTCATACAACAAGCAGAATAAGAATATCTGTTTTACCAGGAAGGCGAGAGTAGAAACCAACTTCATGAATTTGACCAACTTTCTACTGGTTGAAGTAATTAAAGATGACGCTTTAGGATTATATTGTGGAATCTTCAGTATAACTCTCAGAAATCGAAGTGTCCCACAGACGGGTACCACCTATAAAAGCTAAATAGATGAAATCAACAATACCTACTCAGCAGTCACGTATTTAGAAGTTGGTTTTGAGATGGATCTAGTGTTCTCGCGGAAGTCCGTGATCTGTCTGGGTGTTATTATTATTATTTTGTAAAATTAATATAATCTGGCCAAAATTCAACTAAGTTTACATATAAATCTAATTTCCGAAGGGGAGGGGGTTCTTACTGGTCAGTCAAAGTCCTCCGCATCACGTCAGTCTGGACTCTGTGATGGGAAGAATTTGTCAATCTCATGTTGGATTTATCAATCATTAGATAATTTTCGTTTGTCCGTTTCGTTTGATCAAGATAGCGGAAAAAATGGTAATCAGTAGGAAATAAGTCAGAGGAATGTGGTGGGTGTGTAAGGATTTCATTCTGCAACTCCATGGGAGTCTTCACAGTCTTTTGTGTGATATGTGGACGTTCCTTGTCGTTCAATGTGAGAACTCCACGTGTTTTGACCATTGCTGGATGCCTGGGGTCAGTTCAATGGTACATTTCATGCAGTTGAGAACTAACAACCCACAGTGATAGTCTCTTCATGACGGAGGAAGATTTGATCAACCGCTTCCAACACTAGACCACCGCACAAGCAGCAACACATTTTGAGGGTGGAGAAGTGATTTTAGACAGTTCCTTGACTTTGGTCCCCGTCTACACATTGTGCAGAGCGTTTACGGTTCTCGTACTGCATCTATTTTGTATCACGTGTAAGAATTCCTTCCCATTTATTCCTCAGACTACGAGAACTGTACATTTACGACGGCGTGCGTTGTTGACTGGTATCAATTTCTGTGCCATCCATGTGTTCGGCTAGTTTCATCTTTCTCATGGCGTTGATGCACCTAACAACATTTATGGATTGGAAACTAAGCGTATCTTCAATAGCATAAACATTGCGCCGTCGGTCAACTTCAATGAGATTCCTCAGGAGCTTATTTGAGACGGGACTCATGTAAGTACAGAACGAAATTTCACATAATACAGCTATATGGTGCGATCATTAACCGAAACTGCTCCAAATGCGATGTTGATAGTATGTTCTCACCGCAAGCTGTACAGATTATCCTAGTTTAAAGTAATAGAACACCCACATTTCTATGTTCTTCATGATTCCCCTTGACACGGCTCTCTTCAACAGCGTTACATCTACTGATGGACTGGCAGCTTAGCTTTAGATGCCTAAAAATCATAAATAAAATTCAATTCAATTCACTATCGGGCTGGATAGCACAGCATGACGTATAGATATGTAGTGAGGTTTTGACATGGCACACGTAATTCCGGTAGTCCAATTTTTATAGTCCAATATGTTTCCAATATACGAGGAGTAACAAAAAATAACCGGAATGGCAACACTGCACGCGTGCGTGTGATATCCCCTTTCCGAATTCAATGGTCCTCCGTTTCGTTCCGTCCCATTAACTTCCGTTATGAGCACTTATCCGAATTAAACAAAGGTTTAAAATTAAACCACAGCTGAACACCCTCCACGCGGATTGTGAGGGAGTATTGGGAAACGCGAAGTCAAGGTAGTTTGATGCGAAGTGAATAAGGCAAAAAGCAACATGGATGAAGATAGATGTAGGCGTAGAATTCTCATACTTGTAGGTATTCGGCATATATTAAATAACAACAGACGAAGATTGATAGCTATTCGAATTATGATCACAATTCTGCAGATTATTCTGGAAGTTTTTGCAAGATAACTCATGAACTATGAATCACTAAATAATTTTATACCAGGATCTATGAATAACCACCTAAGTCGTGAGCGTTGAAGCGTTACGCATTTCAAGTTCTAAAAACATTTCAAATAATTATAAGAGTACTTAATCTTAGTATTCTTAAATAAACTACTCATATGTTACCCTCATATATTAATATCTACATGGAAACCCATTGGGGAAATCCAACCATTTTCACATTGCGAAGTTAAAATTATTCAATGATCATGAAGATATATCACTCAAAACATGGTACAATATCGATAACATAATGTTGAAACAAATCTTAAACTATTAAAATTCTTACATTCAAATGCTTCGGCACGGTTGTTCATTTTAAACTTGCAACACGTGATGAATTCTACATATTTGTCCGAACTCCCAAGTGAAGAAGAAATTTTGGCATGCAATTTTTCTTTTCAACATGGCAGCAGCGCGCAACCTAACGGAGGGTCAAGTGATCATCTGGTCCTCCGTTGCTCCGTTTACTTCAATGCTTCGTCGAAGGGAGAATTCGGATAACCATCGACGGTGCATCTGACGGAGCAAGGGTACGTAACGGAGCATAAAGTGCCAATTCGGAAAGGGGGTTAGTTACAGATCGTACCGATACGTATTGTTAGCCTGGAGTTTCCCACAGGAGTAGGTCGTCGTTGATGCTGCTTTTGTGTGTTTCTACTCGCAGCAATTTTTGTAATGTGCGACGACAAGGAACAAAGAGTGTATGTAACTTTTTCTTCATGAAAAATGTAGCTGAGACCATTGATACGCTTCGGCAAGCCTTTAACGATAGTGATTGGCAAAAAAATATGTGATTTACCCACTTCAAAAAGGGCGACATCTCAACTGAAGATCTCCGAGAACCTGACCGTTCTTTCGACGAGCACAAATGAGGAAAACATCGAAAAAGTACATCAGGACATTAATGATCACACAACCACCGACAATACTCCCCTGTAAATCCAGCACATTGTTGCCCAGTGTGAGGTGTTACTCCGTCTTGAATAAACCACTGCGTATTAATTGGGAGGTTAGTGGCAAGAAGCTAAGGCACACACTAACTTTCCAACATAGCCATGTATCGGCGATGGTCGTGTGATATCCTACCGTTACCCATAGCGGCATAATGATGGGATCTCTTGGCCATGCTTAAACTCAGACTTAAGGCCTCAAACTGTTATGGAAATGCGTGCCAGGATTGTGCTCTTCCGTGGTGAGATTATACAGACAGAAGAGCCATGTTGGAAACTCGTCAGGAATATGTCTGCTCACCTGCAAATTGTTGTACGCCGACCACAAGGGAGGACACATTGAAAATTTCACACGTTGATGTGTATTTGGAAGGAGCAAGGTAACTGTGTATGGGATAATATCAATTTAATTTTAAAATAAAGGTGCTGTTCAAAGAGTAAATGTGTAAACTGTTCGTTTCCCACCCTGTATGTACTGCAATACTCCCTCCTTCCAAATTTCTCTTACAAGCTTTTTTTACGTACAGATTCAGAGAGGGATGAACGTACAGCAGATAAACGATTAGAAAGACCTGCTGGTAACTTTTCGTCCGTTGTCTCCCGGTCAAAGAGTTGTGCCTATTCTTCGGGTGAAGAGGTTATGTGAAAATCTTGTAATAAGAATTTTAGAGATCTATGTCTTTTTGTACTTATTTAGATTATATCCATTTTTTTAAAAATTCTATCTGATGAATGCTGATGAACAATGTGCACAATTGGGGCCAGAGTACGGTTACAAGTGCAAAGATGGATATATTATATGACGTGGGAAATTTTTACGGATGATATACTTCGAAATCGAGCCTGATGGGGTCGTTTGGGTCCAGAGTGTGAGCAGAAATAGAGTCATGTATGCTATCTAGTGTATTGTGTCTAATTCTACTGGTAACATTGTTCAACGTTTCAAATACTACTAGTCCTAGTCAGTTATACAATGTTTTTGGCTTTCCGTAGCCATGATTATTAGTAAACCTCAAATATTATTTTGGACAGAGGAAAGTATCCAATGAAAACGTAGTAAATTCTTGCTATTCAGAAAAATGAATTATACAATAAAGTGCATAATAGGATGCCAAACGATTTTTAATTGACAACAACTGTCATCTATAACTCTAAAAGGCAAACTCACAGAAGAAAATAGAACGTCAAATCTGACAAAGTAAATACCAATCACTTCTTTGCCAAATACAGGAGATATTTCTGTTCTGACATGGCAAGGAGGAACTCATTTGATATATTCTTCTACTGGATTTACATAGAATGATGAATGAGGATAGGAAGATACATGTCTGGAAAAAGGAAGACAAAGTTTGAAGGGAAAAAAGAGAATTCAGGAAAGTTTCCGATAACGAGATCATTCTCTACTTTCTTTGTTAAATTTTTTAACCTTGTTTTCCAGAGAATCATTCATTCTTATCCCTCTCACGGGATGGCGCTAGTAACAGACGTTTCCAGTTACTGAGAGCTTCCAGAGGGACTAAAGGTTCTTTCCATTAAAATTTTTTGCTCTGTTGCACCAAGGTACGGGTAACGGGGCAATATTTCTTCCTTGACAAAGAACAGAAAGGAAGTAATCTTCCAGGTGAATTTCACACTCACATGCGCAGAAACACATACTGTCTCTTGGAAACAGTTTAAACTAAGACGTTATTAAAATATATTTAAGCTTTCTTATAGCTCAGTTTATTTGTGTGATTATTGCTAAGAAAATAGGCCTTACCAGGTAAATTGTGCGATTAGAATATTAAAATTAATTTGCTAATGAGGTGCAGTCAACTATTAATAGATAAATTTTCGTAGTTAAAAAATTAATTTGCATGCATTGGGTACGTGTATACGCTCTACCCGCTTTTGGTATACATATTGAGGTGCAAAGAATTACAGAATGGAACTCACGTAGGACTGCATAATCACAATCGATGATCTCTTGCCATCTTTCTGGTAGGTGATAATCCCATGTCAATAAAAGTTCTGAGATTTGTATATCGAAGACTGTTGTACGAGTTTTCACAGCCTCCACACCATCAAAGATTTTACGAGTGAAGGAGTATTGCAAAGCGCGAAACAGGTCTCTATGGATCAAGTGAGGAAAATGGGGTAAAACCTCGGAACCAAAGTTTATCAACTTTTGACGGGTGATGACAATAATGGCGTTAACATGGTGCATGATGACTCTTTGGTGATAAACGAGACCTGGCCGCTTCTATCGCAATGGTGCTTGCAGTCTGTACAAATATAAACAATAGAAGGTGGCATTAATGGTTTGGTTTGGTTCCAGGATCTCCCTGTGAACTGTGCCTTTGACATCCCACACACACTTAACATCATCTTCATGGAATGAACTTTGGCCTTGATGGAGGCTGTTCAGAAACGCGATATACAGTTGTTCGACGCTTTATATTCCGATACAGAAACCACTTTTCATCACCCGTAACAATGCGTGTCAACAATTGGTTATTTTTGTACTGAGAAAGCAAGAAAATAACAGCATGACTCTCCCGCTGAGTTGCACTCAGTTGATATGGAACCCAACGATCAAACTTTGTGGTGAAACCCTGCGATTCGAGCCATCTTTCAACTGTTGTCCAGTGTACCTAGAAGATTTCCGCTAATTCTTCTACGGTTGGATTCTAGCTGTTCCGTATATATTGGTAGAGATCGTCTTTGGGAAACACTGATGGACATCCAAAGAGTGGTTGATCGTAACAGCTCCTGTCTCCGTTTCTGAATTTTCGAAACTACCGGCGACATGTACTATCGTCAACTGCATTTTCACCATACACTGGCCGAATGTTGCTACAATATTACGGTCTTTATGGAACTCGAAAAATAAACATTGTCTGATTTGCTCCTTAGTGGTCTCCATTTTACCGACATGCTACGCTGTTCCTGTCTGCTCGGCTACACTCACTGTCTCTACATGTGGCAGCTCTAACGTTTTCCCCGCTTATGTTGCTACCGATTCAGGCAGTGGTAACGCCATCTATGAGTCAGTACTCCATTAACCTGTGACGTATCAAAACGAGTAGTAGTTTTGAACTTATCCTATAGTTTTAGTCACTACTGAAGTTAATATTGGGGAAAATGTTACTGTTTATGAATATATTGCCAAAAACTCACCAGTATACTTGCGCGGAGTGAGGTGAGGAGTATGTTTTCTCTGTTCTTAAAGCAAGAGTCAGGCGTACCAAAATTATCATTTCAGTATCAGTCTCAGCTAGAGTGTTTGGTTCATGCTATTGTGATTTTAGGTAATATGTTTCGTGCATAAATAGCTTCGTTATCTCTTCGATAATTGCTTTAGTGCGAAACAAGGGACGAGCGATTCACCGTTAAACCATAGAAATTAAAATGTACGTTATAAGTTTTTAAAACATACGATGAAGAAGTTAAAACAGCTGAAAAATTTGATAACATGACTTAATTTACATGTGTTAGGCTAAATGTACAAAGTGTAATTTCCTGCAGCTGGTGAATCGTTACTAATCACAGCTGGTAATAACTTACTAGAAACGGAGCAGTGTAAAATTTCTTCTGATGAGTTCGACAGAACAGTTACTACAGAGATCATCCAAGACTTCTATGTCAATACACAAACAATACCCAAGAGTTCTATGTCAATACACAAACAATACCAACAGCACCTAGACTGTTATTGACCAGTATCGCTATTCAGCCTACAGATTGTTAAAATTCTGGTTAGTTCGCCGAACCGGTTGTTAAATTAATCGAATCGATTCATTTTACAGCTTATGGACGAAAATAACTGATCTCACTCACTTCCAGTTGTGAGGTGGACTTTCACAGACTTACAGCACCGCAAGAACCCGTGCATGGATTATGAAACAAATTTCAAATTAGAGGCACACAGGCTGTTTGGAAAGCTTAAATGTCTATATTTTCACTTTAGAGATAAGAAAGAAATCGAGATGTCATCGAGATTTAGAGGATCTAATCTTTTTGGAATTATTCTGTCTTGACGACTGACCTTTTGGAAGAGCTCTTCTCGTTGTCTCTTGCAAAGCAAGATACTGCCATTATGAAAGCTGAACGACTGATTTGAATGTCTGTGAATGTTTCCTATTTAATGAATGAAACTAAGGGCAAGTATAAAGTCGTAATTGAGAAAACTGTAACTTCTAACACCTTGAAGATATTCTGTTGTGAAGGAATGAACATTTAAAGAAATTGTTAAGAAGTTAAATAGTCCTTAGTGTTATTGGCAAAGTGGAAAGTAGACTTTCAAACTGAAGATTAACATAGGCAAATGTAAAATCTATTTTCAGTATTGGATCCTAATTCCTGGCCTTCTGACGTTACTACTCAAAGATGAAAGTTTAGCTTCTCCCTCTAAGGTGAAATAAACTTTTAAGAACTATGTAGATAACAGGAATTTAGAATATGATAAGTCTCCTCTTACCACACAGAAAGATACAAACAATCATCCATGAATTAATTTTGACTAAAGCACAACAAGCATTCAGCCTGAGGGACCTGACTTTACACATTTGTTAGAAATGCTCTGAACGTTACCAACATCTGTCATAAGGTGGGCACCCAATTTTTAAGGTTACCCTCAACAAAAGGGGTTTAGAAAAGTACATAAAATCTTGGTTGAGGAAACTATACTAAAGAGGATCGAAAGATAAAAGAAACGAAGGATGAGGTAGAAGCTTCAGAGAATCAAAGATAGACTGGGGTTCTCCTTTCATTGTAACTTCCCTCAGTTTCCTTCCATTTAAAAGCAGTTGGTGGCACACGAGCGTAAAAGTCATTTAATGTAGCTCTTTTTTTTTTCAATGTTATACGAAAATACATGTCGCTGCATAAAGTTTATGTAGTGATAGAAGTGTATTCAGTTCTCCTGATCCATCTGCTGAAATCTAGTCTTAAGGAAATACAAAAAGCAAGGTCGATAGTCGTTGCACTTGTTATGTGAATTATGTATGCAGTATAATTTCATACGAGTTTTCAGAATTTGTCATTATTACAATATAAGGTATAATGCTTTGGTTCATTTTAAAATTATTTGAATTGACTGATTCTTTTACTTTATAGAGAAAAAACTACACATAGACTCTGAAGTTTATATTATTTTATGTACTTTGCATATTAAAAGGTATTAATATTTCTTCGGTTTCTTTTTAAATAGAATCAGAATCTCTGCAACTTTTAATTCAGTGTTAATTTACCTGTTTAAGGTAGATATTTCGTTCATTTCAGTTGTTGGCAAAGACTGACATCTAAAACACCCTTCCAGCAAAGGGACTTTAATTTTCTGTAGCTCTTTCATTCTCAGTATTTTGTGAAAATGTGATGCATGTTAAAACTTGTTAGTGGCAAAGCCTTGATCAAAGACACATTTAGAGAGAATCCGGCCCTCCTGAATTTGAGAATTTTAGACAGAATTTGTATTATTTTAAGCGTTTACATTTCATGCCCAGGCATACGTTGTAGCCCCCCCCCCTTGGAATCCAGTTGACCATTCCCAAAACCAACTTCTGTGTACATGCCTCTGTACCACAGTTATACAGTACTATGCCACGATTTGGAATTCCGAAACAACTTGTTCAATTAGTGAGGATGTGTCTCAGTGACGACATAAGCAACGGATTGAAACAAGGTCTTATTATAGGGTGATATTGCCGTAAGCATATCTAGTCCATTTCTTTTACTAACTTTCACGTAGGACCTCAAGCGACAGCTTAAGTGTATCTCTAGCGGAAGTCCTGTCATAACCACAATTCTTTTCATCAGCCACAAGTTGTCTCAACGTACAGGAGATCGGATGTTCCTTTTCATTTGTTGGCAGAGACTCTCCATTTCTGTCGCTCAGTCTTTTGAAGAAAATACGAGACTTAGGACAAGGCCATCTGTCGTCCACTTTTCTCTTCTTCTTCTCTTCGGATTTCGTTTTTCTGGTTGTCAAGGAGATGATGCTTGATTGCCTGGATACTACTGGACCGTTTGGTCAAGGTTCTTTTCGTTCGAGAAAGGCAACGACGAAATGACAGTTTCTCTGGATAACAACAAAATGATATCAATAATATCTGTTTTTATTTAAGGTATTGGACATTGGTCTATTTTTGTTCACACAATGGTAAAGTTGTCTCAGATATTACCCACATAGGGCTGTCAGACTTTGTAAATGAAAAACCGGGACATTTGAGACCTCAACCATATAGAGACACTTTTTTTTTTTTAACTGACTGTTTATATTGAGTGATCGAAAGCAATTTGTGCATACTTTTGCTGCCATTCTTTCACTTATTTATTCTATTTACAAAAATGTGTCAAGTTTATTTAAACATACATAAAAAAAACAAAAAAGAAAAATTACGAAATTAAAAAAAAATTAGTAGTTAATATTATAGACCAACTGAAACACTGAATGAAAGAAACATGTAGTTTACAAATTGCCTTGGAATTTAAGGATTATATGCATTACATTTTTCACATTTAAGGATTAAATGCGTTAAAATATTTAAAAAAAACGATGTGCAATTACACAAACAGGACAAGTGATTAAAACTTACAAGCTAACACTTTGGATTCTGCAGCTAATTAATACAGGGATTTCCAAATTTGGTTATCATATTTCGTTCACATAGTTATACAGACATAGTATCTCTTATTATAAAATCTTTGGTGTCTCCTATTAGAGTCCAAGATACTAGAGATAAATATGGTTCTCTTAGCTGAAAGGAAAGTCATATGGTTTTAAAATTTAAGCTTAAAATATTCTGTGTTATCATTTTTACCATACAAGAAACAATCTTTCTATTCAAACTTTAATTTCCCCTTTAGTTACAACCAACGTAAAAATGAAGGCGGCACATACAACAAAATATACTCTTCACAAGATAATTAATGGTGCACGGACTCGCTACAAACAACACAATGTCACATGATCACATGCAGCTCTTATCTCCTCCGTTGCTCTTGTCACATAGTGTCACGTGACTATGTAAATAGTTAGGTACCTTTAATTAGGCTTCTACCTCTCATTTGGTGACTTTACCTTATATATACAGGGTGTCCGAAAACTCTTTTCCTGATCATAAACGTTATTTATATTCACTATATGTAAGACAGAAATGTGAAACTGGTTCCAAAGTGTTGAAAACTAACCAATGTTTTTTTTTTGTTTTTTTTTGCATGTTTCAGTAACGTGGATGTCGTGTGGCAGTAACAGTGTCCAGGAATCCGGAAATGTTCACAAATCGAACCATTCTTTTTCGTTGAGGACAGTATTACAGATGCTTATCAGAATAATGGAAACACCTGAACGAAAGTGCAACTTACCAGATTAATATGTTGTCGGGCCACCTTTCGCCTTCAGAACAGCCTTGATGCGACGTGGGATGGAGGCATAGAGGTCGTGAATGGTAGCAAGTGGAATATTACACCATTCCTCGTGCAGGGCATCGGCCAGTTGTGTGAGAGAGGATGGAGGTGGAAATCGTCGCCGGAGTCGTGTTTCCAAGATGGACCACAGATGTTCAATTATGGTGAGATCTGGGGATTGGGCGGGCCAGGGGAGGTGTTGAACTTCATCCCGATGTTCCTCAAACCACGCTGCAACAACTCCAGCTGTGTGAATGGGTGCATTTTCATCCTGGAATATGGCGTCATTGTCCGGGAACAAATTGCGACATAATCGTTGGCAGTGATGCGTCCGCGAAGTGTGACCACAGGACCCAATGAAAACCATGATATTGCGGCCCACAGCATCACCGTGCCGCCGCCATGTTTCACAGTTGGGCGGAGACACTGCAGATCATACGCTTCTTTGGGCGTTCTCCACACATAAACACGGCCCGTGGTTTGGAATAGGGTGAATGGTGACTCATCTGACCATACCACACGTTTCCAGTCGTCAACGGTCCAAGTTGCATGGTCGCGGCTCCATTTGCGGCGTGCTAAAGCGTTCTGGTCCCTGATGAGAGGTTTGG